>JANIEQ010000097.1:0-31028 GCA_024708375.1 Oxalis stricta | reverse complement strand
ACAAGCTTATTCTATAAATTGTCTGATTATTAGTTAAAGTGAACCTGGAGGAATCATTTATTACTTTATAATCGCTGAACACAAAAGTAGGAGAGGCGATCAATCTTATATACATCCAACCTCATCAAATCTATTCCCTCAGAGATTGAAAAAAATGTTATTTAAACGAAATATTAATTAATTTATAATATATATTCTCTTAAAATTATAAATAGAATTCTAAAAAATTTATTATTTTGTCTACGTATATTTATTATTTTTAATGCTATACCGATGATTTATTTATAATTTAACTTTGAAGTCATGTTATTATTATAAAATTCTATATATAAATTTGTTGTGGCAGTATAAACGTCAATGATTACATCAGCTAGCATGTGTTGGTAATTTACACGATCAATAATAATAGCACGTGATATTGGCATGCATAAAATTTTGTATACATAATTTCAAGAATAGTATTTGTCCTTCACTTCATTCACTATTTGGTCCCCAACTTCTGTTTGCAGACCGGTAGACACCCATTTTGCCATTCCAAAATACCCGGCCCCTTTTGCCTTTAACAGAGCCGTTGGTTTCATATCGGCATTTCCTCAACTGTTGGACCTAAATATTAGACTGAAACAACAGTTTAAGTGGCAGATGTTTGTTTGATAGTTTAAGTAGCCGGATGTTTATTTTTTCAATAGTTGAAGGGGCATAGGGTAATTACCCCTAACAATTATTCTTTTCCTAGAAGATAAGATATGATACACCTTAGGATCATAAAAATACTCCTAGTATGCAATAATTATATTGCAGATACATAACAAAACTTTAGTTTTTTTAATTTAAATCATCGACGATAAGATTAAGATATGATTAATTACATCAATTTTTTAATTATTTTTTGTGTTTTCATTTTGAAAATAGATTGTCACTTGAGGGCAAACTCGTTTTATTATTGCATTATTGGAGAAATGTACAAAATTAAAGGTTAACTGCTACACACTTGTCCACAAATGACAAACCCACAACGTAAACTCATGTCTTTTCTTTTGTTTTTGTACCCAAAATTTTGTATATATTAAGTGTATAGGCCCTGGTTTTGTGAGACCAATAATGTTGTGCTGAATTTAGCTTAATCATTTTTTTTGGGTAATCAAATTTCACTAATTTAACAAAACGTCATAATAAATATTATCTCTATCACAAAATACATGATATTTTTTATATAAAATTTATCATATTTTAATACAAAAAGAATAGATGAGAGAGAAGATCGCTTAACAAGTTACTTTTTGAATTAGCTACACAGCATGCAAGGTGATTTCCATCTCTCCTATTGGCTATTATGGTTTAAGTTACAACTGAATAATCAAATGGTCATGAATCATGCCACAAATAATCAAGTAAGGTTTTCATTTAAGAGAGGCCCATTAAAAATTTATTGGGCCTCAATTTGATAGAGGCTCATAAAAGCCCATTTGAAATTTAAAGGCTCTGTTTGTCTACACACACGACTTTACTGAAGTGTATATAGCTCAGGCATCAAGTAATCAACATGAATTTGATTTGAGAGCCGATGACAACAAAAATGGCGGCAAATGCATTTGCAAACAAGGGAGAATTCGTGTACAAAGTATATAGAGCATTGACCTACGGCCTATCGCCGCTCTTATACATCCACTTGCGGTGGCGGAGGCTCCGTGGCCGCGAGCATCCACTCCGGTGGCCTGAGCGACTTGGCCGTCCTTCGCTGCCGCGTCCCACTGGGCCGCTCCTCTGGTTCCACGCCGTCTCTTTAGGTGAAGGAATGGCCGCCATTCCTGTGATAAAGCAAAGCAGAGAGCAAAGGCCTGATCTCAATATTTTGATGACGTCTACTACGGTCACTGCATTGTAAGAATCAATCAATTTTCACTAATCATTTATTTGATTTAAGTGTATTAATTAATGTTTTGTTTATGTAGTGAAGTGATTAAGGATCGTCTTCCAAGTGGTGTTATTTATCAGGTAAGTACTTTTTTTTAGCCAGCATTCTGATTGCTTCAGCTTAAGCTACACTGTTGATCTCACAAGAGTAGACAGATTGTTAATTTCATGTTTTAGTGTGTATACTTTATCGAAAATGCAGCGAATTAAATCATATCTGACATTGAGTACATGGTTTATGCAAGTTAATTAGCGGGTCTTCATTTGTTAAATGTTTATATTGTGGTGCTTCCGTTTATATTTATTCAATGGGAAAAGTATACACAGGCTTTTCATCTGATGCGCTCCAACCCATCTAATTGAATCAGTTTTCCCCAGTTGATACACCTTCCGCTGTGGATGCTTTTATGGATCATTGGAAGCCAAGTGCCATCGTGATTCTGGAGAATGAACTTTGGCCAAATCTTATTATGAGTGCTTCAACGCATGGCGTAAGTTATTACATCAATGTAATTTGTGATACACCCTCCTGTTGTGTCTGTGTTTGGTTGCCCGATAGTATAAGACTATTACATTTTGTAATATGTGCCCATTTATGCGCTTCAGATTTCCCTGGCGTTGTTAAATGCTCGGATGTCTCCTAAATCCTTCAAACGATGGTCAGGAACATTGCTTTCTCCACTAGTATCATTGCTGTTGTCAAAGTTTTCTGTCGTTGTTCCATTGGTATGTATCATGTCTCTTACATCTAATTTGAATCTACCACTTACAATCTTGTCACTGATTCTGTTGTATGACGCAGAGCACAATTGAAGCAGTCCGCTTTCAGCTGCTTCAGGCACCACCCTTTGTCATCAACTTTTCTGGTGATTTGAAATATGGTATTCTGCTTACTTATGTGTTAAAAACTCTTAGAATGAAGGTTCTTGCTGGAAACTGAAAATGTCTGTCAAACTTAAATGAAACTGGGGTTTCATAAAAATGCTTAGGATTGTTTTAACTCCAGAAAACTTGTTTTCTCTAAAGAAAGCTTCATATACACAGTGTCGTGCCATTTTCAAAATCTTTGGAAAGGATACTACTTGATATAGTTTACTCTGTTTCCTAACTTTATTTAAGTATAACTTTGAAAAGTGAAAACTGTTGTTGTATTCTTATAAACGTGTGTGAACTTAAGAAACTAGGAAAATGTTTCAATGAACTAAAAGCAGTTAAGAAGATTGAGTTTGTCAATTCTAACCTTGAGTTCCTACTCATTTTATTTCTTAGTGGCTGGATATGTCCCTGCTGAGGAAGATATAGGGAAGAATAGAAGACTTAAAGGCTCAGCTTTCTCATAGGCCAGTTTGGATGGCTTCTTCCATACATAGGGGTGAAGAAGAAGGTTTTGTTTAATGTGAAATTTGTCACTTTACTTGGAATTCAAGTAGTTTTTGGATTTAGTCTGTCTATATTCCAACAATCTTAATAGAATCCGACTTTAATTTTACTATATCAAGTACTCATGATCAGTGTTTGCAGTGATGCTAGGAGTCCACAAAGTGCTTGTGCAAATGCTACCTAATTTGATCACTATCATTGTTCCTCGAAATCCACAGCACGGACGAGAGATTTCTCAAGTATGATCTCATATGTAATTTCATTCGATAATGACTATGTTTTTGCTTCAATGCTAATTGTTTCAGGTTAATTATTGCAGAAATTGCAGAAAGGAGGGCAAAATGTTGCTTTGAGATCTCAGCATGAAAAGCTTCTTCCGGGAGAAATGGTATACGTGGTGGACACAGTAGGTGTGCACTTCTCTATCTTCGCTTGTTCATTCCCTTTCTTATATTTGGTTACTTTTAACTTTGGGCTGTCGAGTTGTTGATTCTGGTGACTGAATTACTTACTTCATGTCTCTTTATGCTTGCGTTTTCAACTCAAGCTCAAGAAATGTGATAGCATTTATGACCAATTTTTGTAGGTGAGTTGAGGTACTTGTATAAGTTAACTCCAATTGCAGTGGTTGGAGGATCATTCTTCCGTGGTTTAGCAGGCCATAATATAGCAGAAGCTGCTGCTGCTGGCTGTGCTATTTTGACTGGTGAGTGTAGCTTCAAGCGTATATTTGGAGAATTATATGTGTTGTAATGGGCTGCTGGGCAATAATATTTGTGTTTCCAGCATAAAAAAGTAAATACTTTGTTGCATTTAAAATGCTACACTGACAAAATGCATTTCTACAAATGTTCCAGGATATCATATTGGGCATTTCACTCACATGGTTCAGGAAATGAAACAGTTAAATCCTTTATCAGTCCAACAGGTCTGAATACGTCTTATTTGTTCATGCATTCTTAATTTTCTAAATCATCATCACAACAAGATGCTAATCTGGATTCTGGAACAATCTAATTCTAATTCAGGTATCTGGGAAGGATGAACTTGAGCAATCACTCAAAGAGCTATTCAATGATCCCAAATTCCTACAAAAACGACGAATGGCTGCACAAGAAGCTTTCCATGCTTTGTCAGGTGGTATTGTCGACAGTGTCTGGAACCTACTTGACTTCCATGTTTTAAGAAAGGCAGGCTTTTCTGATTCGAAAAGATAAAATCAAGGCAAGAATCAACGTTGGATGAGTAATGTTTCCATCTTATTACATCGACATGTCACAAATATTTGATGTTGGGCTATGCTAGACGGCCCAGAGAGACAAAGTTCTAAAGTGCTTCGTATCAAGGATGGCGAAGCCTGCCATGACAGAGAGAAAAAAAAAGTACATCCTCTTCTATCTCTCTCTCTCTGTTATAAAGTTGCTTGATAATTTTTTCTTCTTTTCTTTAATGAAGATGATGGTAATGTTAAGAGTGAAATGATTGATCTTACAGAAAAAAGTTAATTATACATCATTTTAAAGTGAATTCACATAATGGGTAAATATTCCATGGCACTACTAGGATATGATTTATTTGTTGGTTTGAGTTGTGATTACATGTTGTCCTGACTGGCCTCCCACTTTTTATTTATCTCCATCAAAATCTTACCCGACATAAATTTAGATCACCAATCACGCCTACAATCACTCTATTTTTCTATTTTTTCTTTTCTTTTCCGTTTAGTTATTTGCAAAAATGAAAATGCATGGTAGTAATTGGTAAGGCTGGCAACTAGTAAAATAAAGTGGAAGCCATTTCCTTCACTTTTTTGGGGACACCATCACCAATTCACCATGTTAGTGTACACCATTGTAATGGTCCACCACACCATGTGATACTTTTGGATTATATAATTAACAATAACTGATCATATATATATGTACACTATTTATCTACATTTAGCTTAACTAGATAATTACATTTTCACAGTAATAGTTAATAATAATGTCAATGGAGATAAGATATATACTTGTATTGTAGCATAAAGTTAGGCTGGGGAATTGGATGGGAATTTGGAGTGCTATACATAAAGGGATGGGAAAGTAACTTTAACGGAGTTAGAGGAGCAGTTTAGTCATTGTATTTGTCTCTGGTTGGTTGTTGACATTTGACAAGTTGTACTACTAGTCTACTAGTACATAGCGAGGTTTCACCAACTTTGCTTCCTTATCACTTAAAGCTACTCTGAGCTCTTTTGTTTTTCACTATACTGAAAAGAAAAAGAATACCCCGACCACTCAATCGTGCAATTCCATTTCAAATCACCAACAAATCTAAGTTTCTATACTATATTATATTACCGAATCGGACCGAATTGGTCAGTGGCCGGGCATGTCTAGGTTGTCCCAGATGGGGACTCAGACTGGGTCCATAATCGAATCGAAATCGAAATTTTTATTATTCGATTCTGATTCTTATTTTTTAAAAAATTATATAAAATCGAATTTGAAGTTAAAAAATTTTACCGTTTAGTTCCTTGATTTTAACTTAATAAGAATCGGACCAAATTGGTCAGACGGTCTTAGCTGTGGTGAACAGGGAGATTAGAGCAGGTCTGTGCCAGAATCGTCTTGAGCCTTTAATTATTGCTCGTTTTAAATATTTTATTTTTAAAATCTCGTTTAAATACATATTTATTTGAATGAATCTAAAAATATCGAGACTATTATAAAATAAAATTGAAATTTATAAAATTACTAGAGATATTAGTGATAGTCGATGTTTAAAGTTTTTGTTGCTGATCCTACAATCATTATTCCACTCGTCTCGCACCTTCCCCTCATAAAATTACCAACATCTCTCATGCATTACAACTTTTTACTTTTACTTTCTTTTTTATTTTCGTTCGACTAAACTAAAATAAACATTTGGTCCTCAATTTTATATATTTGACGTCGATCATCCCTAATTGATCCATATCATCATCCATGATCATCCTAACTTCCAAATCGTCCACCCATTCGATTTGAATTTTGATTCCATCGAAGGCATTTCGAGTGATGCATTCGTTGTGTATTTGAAGTGTGGTTTATCTTGTTTCGAACACCTGAAATGTATGTTTTATTAAAAGTGACTAAAACACATATTTTGAAGTTGTGCTGACTACTCGCTTCAAACTGCACAACGAACGTACTTTAGACATCCTTTAAGGACAACCAAGGTTAGTCATCCAAAACAATGAGGACCAAATGTCACGTTATGCCCAACTATACTATTACTTTTTCTTTCTTTTTCAACATCCGCTTTGGGAGGGAGACAGAGAGACAGACAAAAAAGTCAATGAGATAAAGAAAAGAAAAATTCAAAATTTTGTTTGAATTTGTTTGTTTTTAAAACACGATAAAATTAAACGCCTTTCAAATTAAAGCTTCTCTCTTCTTCTTCTTCACACTCTATGCTAACTTCCCGCTTCACTTTGTTTAACATGAAGAAGAAAGCTCTGTTTTTCTTCTTCTTCTCTCTCTACTTTCTCTCTCATCATCATCTTCTCCACTGCCAAATGACACTTATGCCCTTACACTCTTCCGCCTTCAAACTGACACCCATGGCATCCTCTCCGCCAACTGGACTGGCGCTGACGCCTGCTCCGCCACGTCCAATTGGCGTGGCGTCACTTGTTTGTCTAATTCCGGTAGAGTCGCCGCCCTCTCTCTCCCATTCGTTGTCTCTCCGTGGACCCATTACTTCTCTCTCTCTTCAGACCAGCTCAGAATCCTAGACCTCCACAATAACCGTCTAAACGGGTACCATTTCTCCGATCACCAATTGTCACCGCCCTGAAGTTAGTGTATCTCTCTAACAACGACTTCTTCGGCGAAATCCACCTCAGATATCGTCGATCAAGCACGTTTTACGTCTCGATTTGTCGGATAACAACATCCGTGGTGAAATTCCTGATCAAGTTAAGAACTTGACGAGGCTAATGACTCTCAGGCTCCAAAACAATGAAATTTCCGGTGAAATTCCTGTATCTTTCTGATTCGATGCCATTTTTAAAGGAGCTGAATTTATCAAACAACCAATTACACGGGAAGTTACCGGTTGGATATTTGAAAAGGTACGGTCAAAAGAGCTTTACTGGCAATGAAGGATTATGCGGGTCGGATTCTTTACCGGTTGCTTCAGTATACTCGAAATCAACCCTTCCCCTGACCAGACTGCAGAATCAAACCCCAGCACAATCCCTCAGAATCCGATTCTAGGTGAAACCGGGCCAACCCGGTCAAGGAAAGGACTCGGACCTGGAGCTATAGTGGCAATTGTGGTGGCTAGTATGTTTGTATTAGTGTTAACATTCATTGTTGCTTATTGTTGTGCTAAAGATAATAGGAAAAGTTTAAGTGAGATTGGAGTTAAGAGGAGGAGTGTTAGTAGCTATGGAAGTGAGAAGAAAGTGTATGCAAATGAAGGAAACGATAGCGACGGCACGGCGACGACGGACAAGAGTAGGCTCGTCTTCTTCGAGAGGAGGAAGCAATTTGAATTGGAGGATTTGTTGAGAGCCTCAGCTGAGATGTTGGGAAAAGGAAGTCTTGGCACGGTTTATAGGGCCGTCTTGGATGATGGAAATAGTATGGCTGTTAAGAGGTTGAAGGATGCTAATCCTTGTCCAAGGAAAGATTTCGAGCAGTACATGGATGTGATTGGAAATTTAAAGCATCCTAACGTGGTCAAACTTAGAGCTTATTATTATGCTAAAGAAGAGAAGCTTCTTGTCTATGATTATCTTCCAAATGGCAGCTTGTATTCACTTCTTCATGGTTAGTCATTCTACTCTCCTCACTTCACTCAGTTTTTAAATTTGTGACTAGTTTACCCTTGTTATAATTCGAATGTTTGGAGCATGCTTCGTCTGATCTGACTCACTTGAAACTGCATTTTTACGCTTTTAGAGTTTTAGTAAAAAATACAGTTTTGAGGGTGTTTGAAGTAAGACGATCCAGACATAAAACGAATATACTCTAAAGTGATGATTTTGTTTTTTGTGAAACCAGGAAATCGAGGGCCAGGGAGGATCCCATTAGATTGGACGACAAGGATCAGTCTTGTGTTAGGGGCAGCCTGGGACTTGCTCACATTCATGAACAGTACAGTAGAGCTAAAATCCCACATGGAAATGTGAAATCGTCCAATGTCTTGCTGGACAAGAATGGTGTTGCTTTGATTTCCGACTTTGGCTTGTGTCTACTTCTGAACCCTGTCCACGCAATTGCAAGATTGGGAGGATACAAGGCTCCTGAGCAGGCAGAAGTCAAAAGGCTCTCACAGTGTGCTGACGTGTACAGTTTCGGCATATTGCTTCTAGAAGTTCTAACAGGGAGAGCTCCGTCGCAGTATCCATCGCCGACACGTTCTCGAGTAGATGACGAGGAGCAATCGGCAGATCTTGCAAAATGGGTCAGATCAGTGGTAAGGGAGGAGTGGACAGCTGAGGTCTTCGATCCTGAACTATTGAGGTACAAGAATATTGAAGAAGAGTTGATGTCGATGCTCACATGTTGCATTAGCCTGTGTTACGCCTATTCCTGAGAAGAGGCCTACCATGGCTCAAGTGACCAAAATGATTGGAGAATTAAGGGTGGATCAGTCTCCTTTAGGAGAAGATTATGATGATTCCCGGAATTCTCTCTCACCATCTCTCGCCACAACCGACGATGGCATTGCTGCTTACTGACTTACATATGGTTACTTTTATCTATGCTTGTTTGTCCAAGGATTTATGTTTTTCTTTCCTATTGTTGCAATGTTGCAGGTGGTGGCAAGGTCTGTGACCTTGAAACCTACAATAACTAGTTTCACTTGGCTAGTTCTGTAATTTATTCGATTTAGTGTACTTGCAAGTTGTTTTGCAATGGAAATATGTGTTACGCTTTCTAGTTCTAGCGGAAATATGTGGTATTTCAGAGTTTTCTTCATAATGCAACCATGTGTCGTCGTATTAGCGTTAGCATCCATCAACTCGTTTTTACCTCCTGACATGTTTCAAAATATGAAATTTTGTTGTTGAACAACTTATCAAGATGAATTAGATTCATATAACTCAACTCCAACAAGATTGTTACCTACAATAAGTCTTTACTTCGACAAAACAAAATATTGAACACCACATAGAATTACACGAGACGCTTTCATCAAACTTAGAGGCAGAGAGAACGATTAGAATTCTCATCACATCAGCAGACTTTTCCTACTTGATCAATCAGCGTGTACCCACTTGTTCTCCAACTAATGCTTTTGTAATGTTTCCCTGGTGTAAAAGATTAAAGACCACAACTGCCAAAATGGGAAAAGAACCATTTAATATTATGAACTGAAATGTATTATTACTATACAAAGATACATACATAGCGAAAGTAGGTATATGGTAACCAACCAGGAATTCCGCTGTCCTCACAGAAGTTGAGCGCCATGACATCCATTGACGTTGCGCCTCTTGTGGCCAAATCCCTGAAAGTGATGTGCTCAAATGTAATATTGTTGTCACGGGAATGGCAATCGTACACGCCATCAACATTAGTTCCCTTGACTACTCCCTCAGCATGTACTGATGCCAAAAAAAAAAAAAAATGTCATTCCAAATAAGAGGAAACGAAACGTAGGCGTTTGTGTTCATTTGCGAGAAAATGAGAGTAAACTCATAAGGAAGATGGATCTCACTCTCCAATGCTCGAAGAGCTGCAATTTGCATCGGTTGAATAGATTGGATTTCCAGTGCCAGATCCTAAACCACCAAAAATCACAACTCTTCCTTTTTCAAGATGTCGGATCGCCCGCTGCCTATTGTATGGTTCAGCTACTTCAGGCATTGAATAAGATGTTTGCAAGCGTGTCTGAACTTCCATCTTCTCCAACGCCGATTGAAGCAATATAGAATTCATCATGCTAGCCATCATACTGGTAATATAATTGCAAAATTACTCTCTGTTAGATTATGGCTGCTGACAAATTTAAATATGCGTATGGAATTCAATAGTAATTTGCGAATCAGAATACTAAGGAGAAAACAGTAAGATTAATTAAGAAGCAAGGATGTTGGACCTTTAAAGTGAAAGATAATGCACAAAGGATGTTGGGTCTTTAAAGATAAAATGATCACATACCCAACTTGATAAGCAGTAGATCTATCTGAACCTGTAGAAGAAACCCATGTTTGCCCACAAAAGAAGTTACGACTTCCAACAACAATTGCAACCTGAATCTCGCAATAATAGAACAATCATCAAACCTTAATCAAAAAGATAGAAAAAAGCTGTTGCCTTTAGCTGCAAAGGACTAATAGTGGCAATAATACCTGTATTCCGAAGCGGCTAGCAATTGCAACTTCTCTTGCAATCTGCATTGCCACCTAATAATCATGGAAAACTAAATCGTGATCTACCTCAAGAAGATCATAATCATGACATCCAAATCTCAGAATTCATAGAAATATCAAATGAACCTTAGGATCAATATTGTTAGGATCAGTTCCAGCAAGAGCAACGCCACTAATCTTGAAAATGACTCTCCGCCATTTCGGTTTTGTCATGGCTTTAGGTTTTGGATAAGTGAGCTGACCTACAGGACTTGATGCCGATGTAGAAAATCTGCCGAGGCAAGGAAAATGTATATGAATCAGAGAAATTCAACAACGCCATTAGCCTACACAACATATTCTCAGAAAAAGAAGCTGTTAAAGGACATAATAAAGCAAGAACAGTCATGAATTGCAACACACGAAACAAGATTGAAAATTGATTTTCACCTCTTGGAATGGCGGACTGAAATTGGCGTAGCAGCAATAACTCCCTTGTCCTCGTCGGCAGGCGACTTGACTGGCAAAGAATTGCCGATGATCTCCTCCATCTTCTTAAACCATATCCAATGACTGGTCAAGATACCGCCATTAGTCATCCGATTCCTCTCTAGCTTATACCTCTTCTTCAAATTATCGACTTTGTTCTTGCATTGCTCAACGCTTTTCGATTGCTTCTCGCATCGTTCGCTCACAATGGAAGCGACTTCCTCCCAATCTCTACCTCTCAGATTCCCTCTATTCAGCTGCGTAAACTTGTCCAAATAAGCATCCAATAAACAACCGATCGCCGCATCGTTCCACTCTTCTCGATCCTTCCTATACTCACTCCCAGACGATTTCGATTTCTTAAAACTGCTGTTGTTATTGTAATCGCTGATCTCATCTCGATCTTTCCTCTTCTCTTTCGATCGTAAATCGACAATTGCGTGACCTTGACTCGAGTTCTCATCAAATGTATTGCCGGTGTTTAAAGCGGAGTTCGTTTCGTCGTCTTCGGTCTCTACGACTTCCTCGCCGCCAATTCCAGCGCCAGATCCGCCGTCACCGAGAGAATGAGGCGGCGGCGGCTCGTCCGTTTCATGAGGAGGCGCGTATAGAGCGTGACTGTGTGTTGCCGTTTGAACGTCGCTGAGAACGGAGAAATCATCTTCACAGGAAGCCATGACGGACGGACGGAGGCGTTAGTTTAGGGTTAGACAACGGACGTTAGAGAAGGTGAGACAGAGCCGTCACGATTCGGTTTTTCTAACGTTAAATGGGAGTAAGGCACGTGCATGGGACCCACTTTTAGAGACACGTGGTCATATAAGTTTACATTCTTGTTTTTAAACTCTGGGATTTTTTATTTTTTTTCCGTAAAAATCAATTCATGTTTTACATCCTTTATGAACAATTTTTTAAAAAATAAACATCCGAAATAAGTTAATTTGATCAGATAGGATTTTTTTTTATTTTTTTATGTCGAACAGGGAGAATTATATTAAACCAAATCAGAAATGGCTACAAACTCCGTAATCGTCCTGACACATTAGTTCGTAGCTTAGGGCCTGTTTAGTTAAGTTTTCTTTTTTCATTTTTCATTTTTTATAAAAATTACTGTTCATTGTTATCTCCATCTCATTTTCGTTTTTGTGTAAAATTTGTTCAGTCCAACTCTTCTTTTCCTTTTTCAAAGTCAAAATTCAAAGTCAAAATTCCTAATGAAAAATGAATCGAGCAAATTGAATCAATCGCAGCAGCCGGAAAGATGAAGTACAACCCTCGCGTCCGCTCATCTCGTCGGAAGAGCCGCCGCAACAACTTCCCTCCACCGCCGATGCACGAATTCCAAGTTAAACGACGAACGGCGAAGACGCTCGTAACGAAGCTGAGGTCGATGTCGGAACAAATCTGAGCTGGTCATGGTCACGCCTCGTCACGATTTGAGCCGCCCACCTCGGCTTTCACACACGCTCCATGGTCACGCCTCGTCTACTTTGCCGGATTCGCACCGATCGATCATCGGGTCGAAGGGGAGAAGAAGAACGACAATTTTCGATAAAAACACTATGACCCCCGACGTTTCTATTTGTTTTCAATCCAGTCCTTTGAGTAATTAGAAAAGTTCAAATTTTTCTTTCTCATTTTTCGGAGAATTTTGTGAAAATTCTCAAAGAAAACGAAAACGAAAATCCTCAACCGAACGAGTTTTCAAAGAAAAATGAAAATTTTGTGAAAAATGAAAAAATTTTCAAAAACTTTTCAAAAAAAACAAGCCTCTTGAACGGGCCCTTAATGATATGAAATTAGTTTTTAAACTGACATAAGACATTGCACAAGGGAGACACATCTCGATTGGCTTCTGAGTCGATCAACGCCAAGAGACTCCGAACTTGAGGAAGATCAAAGGAGGTTCCACGTCGGATTTGTCCGAATCGGTTCGTTGGATGGCAAATATGTCTATATAATTAAATCTTGTAAAAATGATTATGCCTCATTATTTCATCTCGGGCATTTTACCATTCACAAATATTCTACTACACACGTGTGACTCTCTCTCAGCCATCAACACTCGAGATCGTCCAATCAAGGCGAGCTATGTCGAGTTAAACCCCAAGGCGTAAACACATCCAACGGCTACTGAAATGGTAGTGATAGTCGTACACTCATTGCTCTCAGTTTTCAATTTCGGATGAAATAGTTAGCTAACATCATGTGATAGACGGTCATTCAAATTTGGAACAAAATTTAAAAAGAACATGGAAACGTTCAAATATTTGAGAATTATAAATTATCAAAGATTCCACTTGCCATCAGATTATTTTTATCCTTTCTATTAAACCATTTTATCACATTTGTAAAGAGACCTAACTCCAACAAAAAAAAGTTAGCTTATTGAGAGGAGGTTATCAATATTTATAAAGCTACGCTAAACATCGATACTTATCGATGCGGGATTTCAACAAAACCTGAAACGTTCGGGACCTAAACCTCGACGCAACATTGAAGCTGGACGTGAAGTTATGGCGGTCCAAGCCCAACAGCTCAAAATGAATGAATCCTGAAATCACACACAAGATCAAAATTAGGCTCATGATACCATATAAAGAGACCTAATTATCAATCCAAAAATTAACTTTATTGAAAGAAAGTTACCGCGATTTATAAGACATGTTAAATATTGATACTTCTACCAATAGTGGGATTCCAAAAGCACGGAATCAATCGTTTGAAGGCAAAATTAGTTAAGAGTGATGAGAAATTTGTTTATACATAACGTCAAGTTTGATCTTTAATCGATGGTGAATTGCGTTGGACAGATCAATCAAGTATTGTATACTGAACATGTGAAATTGGATTCAGCTACCCGACCCACTACTAAAACATGTCTTTCTTTTTCTTTTTTTTTCAAGTTAAAACATGTCTTGTGAAATTGTCAATGTAGTACAATTCAATGGAGCATGAATAGGCAGCTTATATGTTTATATTTACATTAATTATGTAACACATGGTGAAGAGAACTTGAACAAAAAAAGACACATGGTGAAGACTAGAGCAATAATTGTCTAAATGTAGGGCCCATTATTTACGTAGAGTCCATTCTTTTTGGCTCATTGTAGAGTATTCTCTTCACAAATAAGTATTTGGACATCAAGCTAGCTCTGGCGATATTGCTTTGGAAGGCTGAGCTTTGTGGGCTGATTGTTTCCAGATACGATTATTATGCCTCGTTTGGGCCTAATTGTGTATTCTTGTTATGAGTCACGCTTAAACAGCATCACCAATTTTAATCACGACACCAACATTTTATCGTCTAAAACGTTGGCGTGTACTGATATTACATTAAGATTGGTCGTGAATTTAGTTATTACCGTACTTTTATTCCATTCTTTGCCATTGCATTGGTAATGCATTTGACCGTTGAGCGAATCAAAAGGGCAACAGCCTTACATCCGCACAAAGAAGCACCACTAACATTTGGAATTCTGCCGACGTGGCAACTATCATTTTCCTAAATTCATCTTTCGGCCTTCATACATTATTTTTTCTAATTTACTACCCTGTTTAAGTCCGAATTAAAATAAACACCACTAATTGTACTTTTTTATTTATTTTTACTACGGTTAAAACCAACAACATCCAAAACAACATGCTAAAAGTAAAACCACTCTCACCAGTCCTCGGCACCCCGAAAGTAAAAGTCCGGTTGATGCCCCTCGCCCCAGATCTAACAATCCCCAACCAGTAATATAGACACGTGCGTAATTGTTTCTAAACAATCCCCAACCACTCTCATTTAAAGCATTCGTCTCTCACGCTCCAACGACCCTTCCTAATTGTATATAGTCATTGTCCAACATAAGTGTCAGACTCAGTATGTCATAATAAAAATATAATAATACGGATGAAATCATTGAAAAAACAAAATATCTCAGCTTTATTCTAGATCTGAAGTCAAATTCTAGATCTTTCTTTGAATTTTTGGGGTACAATGAACTCCCTCAGGTATTAGATAATAAAAGATCACATCCCTCTTCATTTAGAACTTAGTAAAACCCACCTACATTAACATGTATAGTAAATATTATCCTTCCGTGAGTTGCCTGTTATTTGACCATATAATAGAAAGAGTCATGTAAACTTAGTCGTGTTTGTGATCAAAAGTCCGTTTTAAGCCACCATTTTTCTCTTGAACATGAAAAAAAAGTTGTACATTAGATACGTCTTTTAAGTGTTTGGCTTCACTGACATGTCGGTTTTTTTAAAGTTAATGGTTGTAGACTATCCCGTAAGTTTTCCTAACATTGGTTAGGCAATAAAGGGTAATAATTACGAAATGAATTAATCTAGGAGGTTTAGATCGATTTCCAAACTATGAAGAGTATGATACGAAATTACCTTATACCTGAGGGGTTACAATGTTTTTACACGATTTTTCTCTCACAACTAGTAGTCGTCAACTATATCTTGTGTACACACGCGCCAGGAGTCGCGAGTGAATACCGCTTGTCCCTTTCTCCAGCGAAAGAGTATATACGTTTGGATTCAAAACTGTTTATTACGGTGCATGCCAGTAAATATCTCAGAAGACCATGTGCCAGTGTCATCCTTCCTTCCTTGACTAAGAAATTCAACCACCTGGCATGCCCGACTTTTTAATACACTGAAAAAGCAAGCATAAAAAAATTCCAATTTTCCTAGTCATATTATGTACTACCTCTCTATTTTGACACATACGATATATTTAAATATTAATAATAATTAAATATAATAAATATTAAAAAAATTATTTATTTAAATACGGGAAAAACTACACACCATACAATCCACTGAATAAAAAAACAATCCACTGAATAAAAAAAAATTAGAGAATCGAAATTATTTTTCTAAGAACATAATAATAGTAGTACTGATAAATACTGATCCCAATTCTAACTTCGAATGAGCGCCAGTAATGGAATATATCAACTTTTCTTAAAAAATAATTAATATAAAAAAATCATATATTAAAATTATTTATTATTTAAAAATAATTAATATTTATTCGAATAAAATTAAGTATTGAAATTTAGATGTGGTAGTATCAGAAAAATAGTAAAACTATATATTAATTTAGTAAAAAGATATTTAAAATATATCAAAATAAATTTAATTAAGTGAACCGAAGATATAATGTACTGCTCAAAATGAATACAAACTTTATATATAATTTATATTTAAAAATTTAAAATTTATTTTGAGACGGAGATAGCATTAAATAAATAATTAATTAAGATATTATATAAAGTGAGACTCAATTGAAGGAATAATAATAATAACGAGAAGAGCATATTATTTTTTGGTACCAAAGATCAAGCTGTTTGGTAGTATAATTTACACTACTTTATACTCCTAATAACACAAAGAGCTGCGCCGTCTCTCTGTCTCGTCTTTCTACTAGATAAATCTTAGAGACAGTGTTAGAGAGTGTTAATTTGCTGTTCAATCATGCATTCAAGTCACTTGCTTCTCGAAGAGCCAATCAGGATGGCATCAATCCTGGAACCATCTAAAGCTGTAAGCAATCACTCCTTTGATCGATCGATCGATTCATTATCTGGATTTACTTTTGGGTTTCTTTTTCAGTTTCTGTAATTGGATCTGTATATTGTTTTCGAAGCTTGTTTCTGTGCGATGAGATTTGGATTTGGATTTGAATTGATCTTTCTTTTTCTTTTGATGCGTGCAGAATTTTTTCCCTGCGATGACAAAGATTGTTGGTACTCTGGGAACGAAGTCCCGATCCGTGGAAGTTATATCTGGCTGCCTCAAAGCTGGAATGTCAGGTACTAATTTTTTTTTTTTTTTTTTTTTTTGAGAAATTTGCTAGTTTTTGTTCTTTTTTACCTGCATTAGATTTAAATTCATGTTGATTTTCTTCATTTTTTTTGTGTTTGTTTAGTGGCTCGATTTGATTTCTCTTGGGGGTGATACTCAGTATCACCAGGAGACGTTGGAAAACTTGAAGGCTGCTGTCAAGAGCACGAAGAAGCTTTGCGCTGTATGTTTCTTATTGGCCTCAAGATTTAATTGTTTTTGCGACAAGTAAAACTGCTTTTAGATTTGTAGACTTGATTATCAGGAACTATGAAACTTGCATTCTCACTATAATCAATTGTTTTTATGTGGTTATTTGTTATTCCGGGTGTTGAGTACTATTCTGAAAGTTCGTGTTCGCCCATGTTGCAGGTTATGCTGGATACTGTGGGCCCAGAATTGCAGGTCATTAATAGAAGCGAGATATCTATTTCACTTTGAGGCAGATGCCAAAGTGATTTTGACACCGAATCAAAATCCAGGATGCAACTTCAGAAGTATTGCCCATCAATTTAGACTGCCTTGCAAAGGTTCAGTTCTATTCCTCTCATATACTTATGACAAATGTTACTATCAGTTACCTATAAAATAGCAAACTGATGTTTTGACTTTCTAGACATCTGTCAATATGAGAAAGGACCACTTGCCAAGAGTTCTCTATGAATTATATAATTCTAATCCACCACAGTCCGATTCCCTCCGTGTTTGTTCTTAATGCTTCCCTTATGTGATAGTCATGTCTGAACTTCCAAGTTGAGTTCTTGCAGGCTGTGAAGAAGGGTGACACCATTTTTATTGGGCAGTACTCTATTTACTGGAAGTGAGACCACTTCTGTATGGCTTGAGGTAAGAGAGCTTTGTTGTGGGACAACTTTTTTGTGACTTTTTGTCTTTTGTATCTTATCTGTGCCATGTTTTGTTGTAATGTTACTCTTCGTATCTATCGTCTCTCAAATGTGGAAACCTCAAGTTTAAAGAGCTCGAAGTGGAAACATTTCTGTTTATTGTTTTCATTTAACTCTGTCTTACATCATCTACTTGTGGAACCAACCTAAGTAGAATTTACATACTCACTGGTTGAAATGTTGCCTAATATCCTCTGTAATCTGATTGGTTGAAATGTGATTATTTGTAATGACCAGGTTGATGAAGTGAAGGGCCAAGATGTTGTTTGTGTGACTAAGAACTCTGCAACTTTGACTGGCTCATTGTTCACTTTGCACGCCTCCCAAGTTCATATTGATCTGCCAACTCCTCTCAGTGAAAGATAAGGAAGTGAGTACTTAGTTTTGTTCCATGCTTTTGAATTGAGCTGCTTCTTGAAGAGTAATTTTCATCTTCTGGCAAACGTTTGGCCTCTGAGATTTCATACCAATCCCATTGTGTTGTTTGAAATTTCAATGCAGGTCATTAGCACATGGGGAGTCGTAAACAAGATTGACTTCCTTTCATTGTCATTCACACGCCATGCAGAGGATGTTCGCCAGGTAGGATTGTGCATCATCTGTGGTCAGATATGGCATATGTTGTTTCTTTCAAAAGCATGTATTTTCCTGATCGTATTCTTGATTATTTAGATTTTTTTATTTTAACTTGATTTTTCATTTGTCTTGTTATTTCACTCAGGCTCGTGAATTCCTTTCCAAGCTAAGTGACCTAGGTCAAACTCAGATTTTTGCTAAGATTGAAAACGTGGAGGTGAGACACTCACATTTTGTTGGTAGACAAGGTCACAAATCTTTTTTAGATGGAACGAAATAGCAGTGTTACATAAATCGATGTGCATCTTTTTGTAGGGGTTGACTCATTTTGATGAGATTCTGCAAGAAGCTGACGGTATCATTCTTTCCACGTGGAAATTTGGGAATTGATCTCCCACCTGAGAAGGTCAGATTTCATATCCTATCTTGAAACTTGCCATTTTGGTGTACTTGATAAGCTGCCACTAATAAGTTCATGAACTCGGCAGGTCTTCTTGTTTCAAAAAGCTGCCCTTTACAAGTGCAACATGGCTGGAAAGCCTGCAGTTGTTACTCGTGTCGTTGACAGCATGACTGACAATCTGAGACCAACACGTGCAGAAGCAACTGATGTCGCTAATGCTGTACTTGATGGTGGGTCACCAGTGATTGCTAACATTTGGATTTTAAATCTCTTTCACTTGTTAATATACATTACTTGCCCCGGAGAAGCCTTTCGCATCTCTATTATTTACACCAACTAATGAATTTTATGCAAATTTAACTTGTTTAATCTTCTCATGTTGCTCATTCCATCTCCTAATTATCTAGGTAGTGATGCAATTCTCCTTGGTGCTTGAGACTCTACGTGGACTATACCCTGTTGAGACTATTTCCACAGTTGGCAGAATTTGTGCTGAGGTAAATAGTCCTTACTTTAATTGCTGTAAACTTCAGAATAATTTGCTGCAGAGAAACATGAAACTTTATAGATTAGAACTAATGTAAGTAAGAAGTCAATGTGCCAACAATTATATTGTACTCTTACAATTATGTGCTTGACATTTTTGGCATTGAAGAATAATTTTCTCTCTCAAGGGATCATGATAGGCATGGTTTTGTTAACGATAATGTAAACAGTTTCTTTCTTTGTAAACTTAATCGGATGAAGAGGATTATCATATAATTATAACTCTCGTTCAGCCATTTGTAGTTTGATAGTTGATTTCCTTTGGTTGGATTACCACCTGGAGGACATTAACCATCTTTTCTAGTGGTTTCTTGCTCTTGTGGTGCTTAGAAGTTGTTTTTTTCTCATATAGAATTTTACCAACTTGTTATATCATGCAGGCAGAGAAGGTTTTCAACCAAGACCTATACTTTAAGAAGACCGTCAAATTTGTTGGAGAGCCAATGTCGCATTTGGAATCTATTGCTTCTTCAGCGGTATTAACTATTTCCATTTTAATCTTCCACTGGCCATTCTGTTTTCGCATTGCTGAAGTTGATCAAATTGGCTCCCTGTATTAGGTACGGGCAGCTATCAAGGTTAAAGCATCTGTTATCATATGCTTCACTTCTTCAGGAAGGGCTGCAAGGTATTATCTAATTGAACTTTTTCTTAATTGTTCTGCTTTTGTATCTGGCGTTGGGTTTATCTTTTGTACATACTTGCAGCTTGTATAGTTTTTGCTCAGCAAAGAGTCTCTTAACACGCTATATTCAAAGTGCAGCTTTTATACGATGTTTGAATACAAACAACTTTGTGCAATCATGCAGATTGATTGCAAAGTATAGGCCAACAATGCCGGTTTTATCAGTTGTCATCCCACGCCTTAAGACGAATCAACTAAATTGGAGCTTCAGTGGAGCCTTTGAGGTAACCAAATCAAATAAAGATCTTTGTTTCCACTTCTGCATTTCTTTTTTGAATCTCCTTATTGGCCTCTTATTTTTCTAGTTTTTAGTTTTAAAAATGTACTATTAGCCAACATTTTTTGGTTTTTTGACCTTAGGCAAGGCAATCACTTATTGTCAGAGGCCTCTTCCCTATGCTTGCTGACCCACGACATCCAGTGAGTACTCATGTTGTTTTATGTAGATTTTATTTTGTTTTTGGCAACTCAATTGAATTATGAAATTGTGGTTTTCCTTTTTATTAATTGCATCCTACTAAAAATCTTTTCAACTTGACAGGCGGAGTCTACTAATGGAACAAACGAGTCTGTTCTAAAGGTTGCTCTTGATCATGGAAAGGCAGCAGGAGTTATCAAATCGCATGACCGTGTCGTTATCTGTCAGAAAGTTGGGGATGCATCAGTTGTCAAAATCATCGAGCTTGAAGATTAAATTTTCAGCTCTCATTTTGCTGCCATTTTTTTGTTGCTCATAAAGTTTTCCGGCAGACTTGTTTACTTGTGGCACCTGTGATTTACAAGTGCTCGTATTTTGGATGCTAAATGTATCAAGTGAGAAATAACCTTATGGGGATACTTGCAGTTTTTGTTTGTCTATAACCTGTGACTTGTGATATAGGTCACTCTATTTATTTGGCAATTCTCGAATTTTCAAAGGTCATATTCATACGGCCAAATTATTTTTTTTGGTAATGTTCAGTGGCTAGCAGCTACTATATTCTTTCATGAAACGTGCTTGAAATTTCATTACTATTTTTGTATTGAATAAACATTATTAGTCTATTTTATATCGGAGGTATGGTTATGATTAGAATTTAACTGATTGTTTAATGTCCGGAATTGGAAATTATGTCTAAATTCGGTATTCAACCTACCTACTTTGGAAAAAGAAAATTTCAACCTGCAAGTTACCCGAAATTATTTTGAATTGATACAAATTAATTTGAATTTCAGTAACACAAAATATTCAGAACTTTGGAAGGGGTGAACGAAAAATCGATATTAAATGTGATGATCTTTTTGTTTGAGGGCATCCGACATTAGGAAAGATGTTTATCTCTATTCAATTTATGTGTTTATCTTTTAGATTATGTTATTACATGGGAACAGGATATTAATATTTTTTCTATCTCAAATTTCATTTTTTTAACAAGTTGTTATTTACGAAAAAAAATCGTTAATAAATTTATATCTCTATCGAAAAATTGCTAATAAAATCATCTATTTTCGTCAAAAAAATGCACATGCGGTAGCCATGTCATCGCCAACTAGACATAGCGCGCCGTCGATGACTCAGTAAAAATGACACATCGACATCCTCGACCTTAAAAAAAAAACCAAATTTGGCGACCACTTTTGTGACGGCGCCGCCGGTGCGAGTGGTCGACGGATTTAGAAATTTTTGGCATGCCCGAACTTGTTTCGACTAGATGAAAATTGTGGTGGTGTCGGATTTTTCAAAATTTTGAACCGTTTGGTATAGATCTAAGCTTAAAGGTACGGTGACCGAAATTTTAAGCTTAGATCTACCAAATGGTTCGAAATTTGAAAAATCCGACACTACCACGATATTTATCATCGTCAAAATGTGTACGAGGCATGCAAAATTTACGAATCCGTCGACCAGCCGACCAGCGGGCCGTCAAAAGTGGTGATGTTGGTGGCGGTGGTCGGTAGTCGCGGATTTCGGAAATTTTTACATGGCCGGACATGCTTTTCGAAATAAATGTCGTGGTGGTGTCGGATTTTTCAAATTTCGAACCGTTTGGTGTAGATCTAAGTTTAAAGGTGCGCACAATGTTCATCTCGTCGAAACAAGTCCGGCATGCAAAAAACTTCGGAATCGTCGACCACCAGACCAGCGGCTCGCCAATGATTCTTGACTGTGACCACCGTCGGTGTTTGCAGGAATATGAGTTTTTTTATGAAGGTTGAGGATGTTGACATGTCATTTTCTTGAGTCGAGCGAGATGACGTGTTGCTTGTTTAAGCGATGACATAGGTACATACATGTATATTTTTTGACGAAAATGATGATTTTGTTAGCAATTTTCGATAGAGGTATGATTTTGTTAGCGATTTTTATTGAGATAGTAATTTGTTGAGAAAATAAAATTTGAGGTAGGAAAATGTTAATATCCCCGTAACAACGACACCTCTTATAGTTCTTGCCATCAGCTGCCAATAGAGCATCCCCTAGCGATATTGACCAGATAGGAAGAATTTTACTCTTAGTTTGTTTCAGTTTATTGGTAGGAAAGACAATGGACTTGCTCATATCCATCTTTTGATATAATAACTAGATCACGTATGCTGCAAGATTTGTCTTGATTCCGGTTTGTTTGAGTTTGTGACAAATGGTTTCTTAATGGTTTTGTTTTGTTTGAGTTCGTGGCTAATGGTTTCGACATTAAGAAAGCTGTAAATAATCTGTTTCATTAACCTTTTAAATCCAAATATGCACTTAAGTGAGGCTAATTTTCTATTCATTAAGCATGGCGATAATATGGATTCATCAAGGCAATATTGGTTTTACGTGAATGTTAGCAACTTCGATCTTAGGAGAGATATATCTCGACCATCCAATTTCTTTCAATTAATGGTTAAGATTAAGTCATCAAATCCATTAAACTTTGTTAACTTCCGTTAAATCACCATCCCCTAAAAAACAAAAGTGACGTTAAATTCGGTCGATCATTTTCTTCTAAGTCGTTCCTTCATATCGTTTCCACTGGGTTTACCACATCACTCTTCGCGAAACTTCTTGACTATTGCAACAAAAAGCTAATTTAGAGGCGATCCCTTAATTTTCAATTCGTTGTGTTTCTCGGCTGCCTTTCTGCTTAACATCATCATGAGGACACCGATTAATGAAGTTTCTAATCAATAGTCGAGAAAATAATTGTCTAGCTTTCTTGATTTTCAAATTCAATTCAATTTGGAAACCAGAGAGAACAAAAAGAAGAAGAAGAAAAGGCAATCTGATGAGCATATGAATCTTTGGGGAGTTTTTGTGTTTGGTGTAATTGGTGCTCTTTGCTGACTACTTTCTCATGAAGTTTTTGTATTTGAATATTGTAATTCCAGTGAAGTGAAGTTGTAGTTACTGATTAGGCATTTTTGTAGAGTTGGGCATGATTTTAAGTTTGATTTTCGAGAAAATTTAGTTTTTAGATTGTGTTGGTCGGTAGGCTTAAACTTGTTAGCATGAAACTTGTTAATTTTTCTTCAATTTATATATCCCGACCTAAGCTAATTTGAGTAAATAGTATGGAATTAGACGCGATTGTTGGTTTTGTAGGTCGTTGGTTGTTAATCGATAGAAGATTGAGAGAGATTGCGACAACCGCATCAAGAGAAGAATTTGCGGTCTATTCTTCTAGATGATCGAAGAGCTCTTGAATTGCTCGGCAACGATCGTGACGTCATTGGCCAATACGACGAACAAGAAAACCTCGGTTGACTCGCGGTGATGGAGTAACAATCGAATGACAAAATTACTCGAGGATATTGTTAGATCATGTATATTACTTCGGGTTTTAGGTGTCGTCGAGGTAACTTTTCTTGTTTAGTTTACGTTCACGAGCTAGCCTTGGTTAAATTGTTTCGAAAAAATTATGAGTTATGACAAGACTTTTCACTGGAAATAAAAATATATACGATGAATTTGCTCAAGATGCTTCATTGCATATGATGCTTTCTTCTTACTACAATCATCATAATTTTTTTGTTCGGGGTTGAATTAATTAGACTTGTGAGAAATGTAAACTCCATAGTTTGGGACAAAGCTAAAATTCTGTATTTTGAATTTTTGCATTTTAATTAGGTTATGGCTTTTTTTGAATCAAATTATCTAATTTTTTTGTTTTAGTCTGCTAGTATCGGTTAATTACGAGATTGGCTTGCATTGGAATATTTTTAAAATCATTGAATGATGATGAGATTGGAGCTTGGATGAAATTTGGTGCATACTTCATTGTTAATTTCTTAGCTTACTATTGTAACATATTTTTATTGAAAGGAATTTACGGTTTTCCGTTTTTCGTTTTAAGAAAAGAGAAGAGGAACTACAAAATTGGAAAGAAAAGAAAAGAAAAAGAGAATTAATGTGAGATGATGGTGATTTAACGAGAATTAACAAAATTTGGGAGATTTGATGATTTAATCTTGATCATTAAAAGAAATTGGACGGTTGAGATTTGATGTAAGTTTAAAAGATTTATTCACTGTGAATACGGTAGAAACTCTTTAAATTAATATTAGGTAAATTAATAAACTCTCTAAGATAATAAATTTGTCGGTCAGACTTAGATCAATGTAAAAAATTGAAAAACTTCGATAAAATAATAAGATAATAATTTTTCGGGAGATCTCCTTTATAATTTTTGGTCCCAAGAAAATCATAAGATTAATAATTCAATAGTTGTTTGTTTTACACTTTAAAGTTCGAAGTCTATTTGGAGTGATTGCACACTAAGTTAGAACACGAGTACAATTATTGAGTCGAAGGTTCATTACAACGTAATTCAAAAGGCATAAATTAATTTGTCTTTTTATTTGGTATGTATAGTACAAATTACTTTGGAAATATGAATTACGTTGAAATCGATTAAAAGCTCTTTAAATTAATAATTATTAATTTATCGATAAATTAATAACTTCTACAGAATTAATAAATTTTTTCGGTCACAACATTATTAATTTATAGAATTTTAACTGTATATCCCTCTTCAATTAACATTACTAGTTTATGAAACTGGAAATGTTAGAGAAGCAGACTCATGAAATCTTCATTTCGAATAGGAGGGAGGAGAGGAGACAGAATTAGAAACTAGTTGTTGTCCTTAGTTCCATAACATAAGACTAATGGGCAGGCATTGTTGTCAAATAGTGAAGTTTTCTTTGATTGAGGGTCTTCGGCAACATTAATTATTAGTCTGTTTTATATGGGTAAATGAGCGGTTCGATTTTGAAGTTAATTGGGATTTCACTAATTCCCCTCTAAATCTCGCAATACGATGTCAAAAGGTCGAGGGAGAATCCAGTAATAAGTCTCTTTTTTAGATGCTGAAATACATGTTATCATGTCATGTTGACAATCCTATATGCAAGGTGATTTTTCATCTCGACTAAATAAAGTTCAACTTACAATCGGCATAAGAAACTCGAAACGAACTACGATTCGAAACCGGAAAAAATATAAGTAAGGCCCACTAGAAATAAATGTTCAACATTTAAACTGACACATCATTTTATTCAACCAGCAACATAAGGATCGCCTCTTTTCCTAATAGAAGGAACCAAGTCGATCTCCTTTTGTCGAAGGATTAGAACCATTCTATCGATCTCTAACCCTTTTTCCCGATCAGTTTGTAACTTCGCCGATTCCAGTTCCGACTCCTTCGTGCTTCTGAACTTGATCCATTTGATCCTTTGCTTTTCCAATTCGCACGCTTCAGATTGGCACGTGACTTGTTCCTCTTTCAATTGAATCAACCTAAAATTGATCCAATCTTTCTTCTCCTTTACACTCTTTGATTCATCTTGAAGAAAAGCAGTTACGTCGCAATTGGATTGATCCGTCACTGTAGATTCTTTCCTCCCCTTTTGTTTGACAACTTCTCGTTATCGTCTGATTTCTCATGTTCGTCGTCGTTGTCAAAGTGGATGCTGTAATCGTCGTCGTCGGCGTCGTAGTCAGTTCCTTCTTTGCCGAATTTGAAACCCGACCTAATTCGATTCTACTCGAATTAGCCATATTTTGCAATTCGTCAGGAGGCGAGTGAAAGCATATTTGCAATTGAGCCTGTTTTTGAGCCCCCGCCGCCGTCTCTTCCGCCGCCGGAGAGTGGTGGGTCCCGCTAGCTCCACTGTTCGTACTATGGCCGCAACTATTATGATAAGCACACATCTCCCTGAAGAACAGATGCTTAGAATGAAGCAATTTCTTAACTTCATCTTTCAATTTGGGCGTCAAATCCATCGTCTCTAACAAAGCTGGATTTTCCACGACCTTGCAAAGTTCCCTTACCCAGAATTTCATTCACTCTCTTATACCTCTTATTAAGATCATTGAATTTATCTTCACATTGTTGAGGAGACACTTTAAACCCTTTCTCGCTTAAAGCCATTGAAACAGTCTTCCATTTACCTTTCTTGTGCAACAAATTACCAACAGTACCCTTCTTCTTACCACTTACAGCAGGATCATGAATTGGTTCCGACCCAATCTCATCGCCGATGTAATAAACCGCCATTATCAATAACATAACCATATCATCATTCCATTTCATCCTATGCCAAGGAGATGCTTTTCTCTTACCGTTACCTGAACTGTCATCGTCGTCGTCGCTAATCTGAGAGGATTGGACTAATTTACCCTTGTTGGAGAAGTACCCTTTGATGGAAGAAGATGGGTTTTGTAATTGTTGTTGGTGGTGGTGGTAATCAGCAAAAGGAACCGTTTGGTGTTGGCTGAATTGGTTAATGCTTTGTGTGTTTTGTTGTTGTTGTTGTTGTTGTTGTTGTTGTGTGTGTATAGGCATTTCTAGGCCTAACATTCTGCTACTAGAGTATATGCTAGGATTTTGAGAATTTAAACCATTGGGTTCCATTCAAAATGCAATTTTTTCATAATCAACGGGTTTAAAAGCTTAAAAATTGAAACTTTATAAATGAACTAAACAAAATTAAAAGAAACTAACTAACAACGATTAGTGTCACGAATGTCTGTCGGCTTTGAGATATCCAAGGAGACTAAAAAGAGTTCATTGAAATGAGTTTTTTTAAACAAAAAGATACCTGGAGAAACCAATATTTGAAGGTTGAGAGATTTCAAACTCTAACTTTGCTCTGCACTGCAAAATGGATATTTTTTTGCTAGCACTGAAAACGAGAGGTTCTAAGGATGGAGAAAGTGGAAGAAGAAGTGAGTATTTATATATAGATTTTTTATTTTGAAGTATTTATATAGAGTAATAGAGAGTTGAGCAACTGGTTTTGGTTTGCTAGTTTTTGAAGTTTTTGGCTGCTGAAGAAGAAAACTGCCCATGGTTTTGCCTTTTTTACATTGTAATACACATGGCATCCTACTATTTTAGGCAACTCACTCTTATTTTCATCTAATTAATCGAATGAAACTTTTCAGACCCCGTTTTTCTATTCATTAATTAAATAATGTAAATATGGGTCGTAGTAGTATATTAATTAATTTTGTGGAACTTAATTGGCACCTGCCTCCCCAAATAGATGTGCCTTTGTTCCGGTTTTATATTTTTTAAAAATTAATAATTTAAATATATATTATATAAAAAATTATATAATAATTATTTATATTAAAAAAATTATTAAATCTATTAAAAAAATTATTTTAATTTTATATCAATTATAATTATTTTGATTTGATTTCAAAATATACAATCTTATTAAATTTAAAATTTATTTTATTTTAAAAATAATAAACATAACAAAAGGTAAGAGTTATATATCAAGATTTCATAATAAAATTTATAATTGCATCTAATCAATTTAGTTGTTCCTATTGTTTGAAAAATAATATGTGTCCGTTTTAATTAAGAATGAAAAAAATATATAACGGATTTTTATGAGGAATAATAGTTTAAGAAAAAAATAATATATATATATAATTTAATTAGGAATGATTTTTTTCATAATATGTCCGTTTGAATAGGAAAATGGTAGATGTATCCGTTTTAATTAGGAATAGAAAAAATATATGAATTTTATTAGGAATATTTTTTAAATAATAGATAGAAATTGATTAGGAATAAAATTATTATATTAGAAAAAAATAATTGGTAGAATTTTATTAGGAATCCTTACGTTTTTATTTTGTTTTGATTTCCTAATTAGAATAGGAAAAAAGAATAATATGATTGATTTAAAATTATAACTTGATTCCTAATTAAACTCAAAATTCTTAAATACATGTGTCAAATTACTATTCGTTAATAAAACGTCATGTGTCGAATGTTGATTTGACAATAAAATTTACAATTAAATTATAATTGAAACAAATTAAAAAGTCTCTCTATTATCTATAAAATTAAAAAATGAATGCATTTAGTCATTTATTTCCTCTATAAAAATATTAAATTTTGAATATTAAAAAGTCAAAATAACATGTCTATTTAAAAAACGGAATGGAGTAATTTGTAAGCCTTATCTCATGTCTAGTTGAAATCATTTTTTAAAAACAATAGATGAGAAATTGATTAGGAATAAAATTATTATATTAGAAAAAAATAATTGGTAGAATTTTATTAGGAATCCTTACGTTTTTATTTTGTTTTGATTTCAAAATTAGAATAGGAAAAAAGAATAATATGATTGATTTAAAATTTTAACTTGATTTCTAATTAAACTCAAAAATTTTAAATACATGTGTGAAATTACTATTTCGTGTATCAAATTCCATGTGTCAGAATATTGATTTGAAGTATATAAAATTTGCGAATTGAATTGTCAATTGGAGCAAATTAAAAAAAATCTCTCTATTATCTATAAAATTAAAAAATGAATGCATTTAGTCGATTATTTCTCTATAAAAATGTTAAATTTTGAATATTAAAAAGATTAAAATAACGTGCTATTAAAACGGAATGGAGTAATTTATAAGCCTTGTCTCATGTCTAGTTGAAATCATTTTTTGGGCGCTTTATTGAACTTGGAAACCATATTAACCACTCTTAGATAAGACTATCAAATTAAATTTTGGGCTTTAACATCAAAGGAAAAAAAATGGGCTTAATTGTCAAAAAAATATTAAAAATTTGGGCTTTACTTCAAAAAAAAATAAATTAATGTATGGCCCATTTGGCAATAATGTGAACATTAAATATCTTAGCCACATCTAATGTAGGTCGAACTGACTATAGGCCGTGTATCATATGGCTCGCTCCAACGTGTTCGATGATGTGCATCGCCAAACGAGGCTACAACTCGCTAACATCAGCAACGTACACAACAACTGTATGTCACCTTTTGCCAAACTCTGGCCTTCGTATATCCAATTTAACAACCGTCAACAACAATACAATCTAACAAAATATTCAACAGGCACAACTCCAACTGGAACGTCCAACAATACAACTCGTAACATCACCCAGCCTTCGCTACCATTCACTAACATCTTAACCAAGCTAAACTCTTCAAAATCCCCATGAAGCTACCAACTCTAACATATCCCAACAGCGGGGGGGGGGGGGGGGGGGGGGGGGGGGGGGGGGGGGGGGGGGGGGGGGGGGGGGGGGGGGGGGGGGGGGGGGGGGGGGGGGGGGGGGGGGGGGGGGGGGGGGGGGGGGGGGGGGAAAAAAAAAAAAAAAAAAAAAAAAAAAAAAAAAAAAAAAAAAAAAAAAAAAAAAAAAAAAAAAAAAAAAAAAAAAAAAAAAAACAAAAAAAAAAAGAACAGACAAGGACGAAAAACCAAAAAAAAGAAAAAAAAAAAAAAACCCTGAAAAACAACCCAAAAGCCAACCTCTGCTAAAAAAAAACAACAAAGCAACCCACAACTCCTTCGAGCTGCTCCAACAGCCCTGCAACTCCCGTATGTGCCCAACAGCCCTGCAACGCCTTCAAAGATCCCATCCAACCCTGCACACCATGTGGGTGCCTTGTTCTCTGGGCTGGTCTCTGTTTGCTCATCATTGATCTTCTGCCTTTGACATGTTTTAACATTTGGCTGTTTCTTTGTTCTTATTTTTTGCTCCCCCCCCCCCCCCCCCCCCCCCCCCCCCCCCCCCCCCCCCCCCCCCCCCCCCCCCCCCCCCCCCCCCCCGAAAGTTCAAGCATGAAAGGACTTATGTGGAAACAAGGAAGCCAGTAGGAGAGGAGTACAGGTGGAAGGTTGTTAAAGTATAGAACCAGTAATGTGAACTTGGTGATAGGAAAGGTCCAATGTGCGTAAAACGCCACGACTTGGACGAAAAATGATTGTAAGCGGTTTGGGTTTAAACGATGTTGATGATTGGATGGTCAGGAAAGTAACATAGAAGGGGAACTTGGTCGTCAAAGCGCGTTCATCAAAGAGTTTAGTGAGGAAGGTTGAAACTGTTCCTTTTTAAGGAAGTTGGTTCAGGTGTTGATAGAATGCGCGGAAATTTTGATAGGAGCTCATGTCAAGGTTAGTGAAAGATGCAGAAGAAGAAATCTCGCAAAAGGTTGCCCCCCCCCCCCCCCGGGGGGGGGGGGGGGGGAAAAAAACCTTAATGATCTGGCAATGGAGAGAACCGTTTTTCAGGACTTCTGAGAACTTCAACATGAAGATTGTGAATAAGCCAAGAGTTCCACTAAGGGAAGTGGAGGAGGATAGAATTCAGCTTCTTGCAAAGCGGTATATCTCTGCTTCCTCCTCAACTCCTTTTTCCATGTCTATTCCACTTGGATTAATCAAAATATTGAATGATGTTGACTATTAGGATTGGTTACAAGCTCATGACAATATTATCTGCTTTAGACAATTTAATGGTGTTGGGTAATTGGTTATGAAGAATTTGGTGAAGGTTGTGTTTGGCCCTTCTTTTTACACCCAGTGGATCGAATTTTGTGCTTTTAATAATGATAGTAACATGATATTCCAATTTTGTCGTCACGCATCAAGCAGGCTTTGATATCAATTTGGCTTTTTTCATGATAAGATGGTGCATTTTGACAGTTTAAATGGTGCGG
>JANIEQ010000096.1:0-12133 GCA_024708375.1 Oxalis stricta | reverse complement strand
GAAGCTGTGATAATAGAGACAAAATGAATACCGCACAGTGGTCTCTGTACATTAGCTTCTGGAGTCTTCTGCAACCATTGCCAGTAGCTTCCAGGTTTCAATTTTTGCAAGTTTCCCTACTTTATTATTCCCTTGTGTGGCGCTATCAATACAGAACTTCTAAGATGACGCATACGTACATGTCACGGGGCTTTAGATCCTTGTTTGACGTTTTTCTAGATTTAATTTCTGATCATAGACTTTTATCAAGTTTGCCTTGAGAGCTTATTTTGGACGCTCTGATTGTGGAACTTCTGATATGGAGATTTGTGTAGTGGAGGTTAGTATGTACAGGGTTCATTACAGAGAGTTTCCCACACTCATGTAATATTATTTTTGGATGGAGATGTGGGGATGCGTATGTTTAGTGTCTTACATCAGAAATGAGCTCGTGTATATTCCCTGTGTTGTTTCACAAGCACTAATGTTCTATATACCCTTTGCTGGTGGAGTTTCTTCTCGAACCGTAATTTCTACCGATATGTAGCTATTGTTCCCCCTTTTTTTTCCTTCAGATTTTATGACTGTAATAATCATGGATAATCCAGCTGTTTTTGAGTTTTTATTTATGATAATCCATGGATATTTTTGGATGGGATTTCCTGTTTATGTTTTCCCTTTTCTTTTCGTGTGCTCGGCTTGAGATTACTACTATATTAGCACCACACCCACGGTATACTTGAGATTAAAGCTTCACAGGTCTACAAACTCTCTCTCATCTAACAAAGAGGCCCGTGAATTACAATTTTTTTTTATATAATTGAATTTCAATTTTTAGTATTTTATATATAAAAAAGGAAAATGCCACGCTGGTAACTTCTATGAGATAATTAAACCCCATTATATTAATATAAAAAGAAAAATGTGAAAAGGACCAAGCTTTACCCTCGGAGAAACTGAAATATAAACTCGCGTTGTGTTCTTGACAACTTTGTTTGTGGTGATTCTTTTCGGCCATTGGCTTCTTTAATTAAAAAAGAAAAAAAAATCGATTCATCTTCTCACATACAGTTGTTGAATTGATTCGAACTACCGGAAAAAAAGAAATGAATATTGTGGCGGACATCGTGTTTTACCTTTCGAAACAAACAGACAAGGGAGATAGAATAAGGAAGGTGGCAAAAGTGGTGAGAATGACAATTGTGAGATGATTCAATCCTCCTATTATCAATTCATCCTCCATTACACATCCTGCTTCATCGTTTCTTTTCTCTCAAAACAAACAAAACACAATTTCTATTATCAATACGGAACTCTTAGATTCCAGTATCTGTAGCCTTGTTTATAAGCTCCTGACTTGCAGCCTTGTTTATATGCTTACCGACTTGTACCAATGTTTCAAAATTTTGATGTTTTCTACAGAGTATATCTGCTAACTTGCAGGAAAAATCCAAAGGTATTGGGATTATCGTGCAAAGAAAACCAATGCCAAGCTTCTACAAACTCATTTTCGACATTCAGTAATCAGAACTTAGAACATGATTCAAAGCAGAATCCAGAAATTTTAGAGTATTAAAGCATAATTAGAACTAAACAAACCAGTTTAGAATCAAACTTCTGATCCAACAAATATAAAAATGAGTACTCTACTTACTCTTACAACAATCATTCAAAGTTAGCATCAGACTCCGAAAATGTCTAGGACACGGCCCTTGAACAAAAACACACTATGTCTAAGATCAACCTCGCAAGTGTTATAATACCAGTTCTTGTTTGAAGATAACGATTGTAGGATACAAACCTCAGGAAATTCCTATAATTCCACATTTACCTGCTGTCCTCCGCAAAAAACTATCTCCATGGTTTCTAAGTTGGTCAACTTGGCCAACAAAATATGTCCCACAATAACTCTGTGCTCTCCCGTTGAAGAATCCAATGTCGATCTTCTTGAGAGTTGGCGTATGTACATATGGCCATTGAATTAACTAGACAGTCAAAGTTGTGGGTTTTAATGCCTGTTCAACATATTATCATAACAATTAGAAAGATAAACCATTATAAGATTTGAATATAATTAACAAATGAATACATTATTTACTCTAGGGAAGCGAAGATTTCCAGGAGGGGACATTTTTTAAGAATCATCTCAAGTTCCTCATAGTAAGATCGACTCTACATACTCCCTCCGGCAATTTCCAAAATGATTAAATTTTCAAAGATTGGAACTGTTGCATCAGAATGAACCTGAAAAGAGAGAAGGGTCGAACCCCTATGCGTAAATCCCTAAAGAACCAAATCTTCTCCTCTCGTCCCAGCCTTCTTCGCACAATCTAGTCAAAAGAACATCAGTAATCTCACTGCTATGCAGGGTTCCCTCCTTGGCAATTATCTCATCCAAGGTCATGCGAAAGGTGATTCAAAATGGACTCGAAAGGCTGTACATGCTCATGTTGAAGAGGGAGGATTAAATTTCATCTTCTAAACTATTTATTACGAGATTTCCAGCCAATGCGGGGAGCGCTATTGTCATGAACAAATAATGAGGGACCGCATCTTGCAACGAAAGATAAGATTACATTGTGCTGTTGCTTCAATTTCATCGATTATATTCTCACCGATTCCTAACCCTTAGCAGGTCCATCCTAGACTGGGGCCCGTCACTCATTTCAGGTGAGTGTGGCAGCATTCGACGACTCTTGTTCGTGATCAAAGTAACTCTTGTCTTGAAGTCCTTGTCTCGTAATAACCCAGTATGGCTACAAGTGAGTAATCTATACAACTTGCAGCAGCTATTCTGCATAAACAGATTCATTAGTCCCTATTGTAATATACATATGATAATTTCACCCTTTCATTTCTTACCTGCTGCATAACGTAGCAACCAAACATTAACACCATTTATAGATATATTCACATTAGTCATGGAAGTTATCCACCGCCTTATTATTAGTCCTTCATTTCTTGTACTCTGAAAATTGAGATGTCTGTTAAAATGTCAACGTGTCATCCTAGTCACCAATATATACAATTTTTTATTTAAATGGGCCATATTTAAAACGCACCACACCCCAGAGCCATGTTGAGAATAAAGCCACTCAGGTCCATGAATTTTATCTCATCTACAACAGGCCCATAAATTACAATTTCTAGCATGAAAAAAAATGCCACGTTAGCATCTTCTATTCTGTCGGAAACACCTAAGGTTGAGTGTAGCAGATTATTGCTCTCGTCTCGCCGTCTTCAATTGAAAACCCTAATCTAACAGCTCTTCCTCCGTCTCTAATATAATGTGCAGAGCAGCTGCCATAATTCAAAAACAGATCACTCTCTTTCAAATTCGTATTATTGATTTATCGTTCTCGATGAGAGTTTCTAAAACAATTTATTCGATTTTCTGCTTTCTCGTGTAAAAATTAAACCAGACATTAGTCAAGTGTCTACCTTTTAGCAAGTGGTAGAGACTGTTACATGGCTGGTAAATTAAACTCAGAGAAAAATGGTTTTCCGATCTACATGAGGTTTTCTCATTTTATCAGTTGATTCTTTCTCTTTTTAAAGCGTTCATCGTTGCCCGGTAGTATGTTTTTCGTTATTATCTGAGCTACGATCTGGACTCTACATTCTCTCAATAGATTCTTTCAAGTTCTTTCTGCTTAGTGGGCACAAGCTGGTTGATGAAATGTTTGATATATACACGAACCCAGAGCTGTTCAAGGGCCTATCGTATTAACGATTGGTAGGCTCTCTTACAAGTCTGGAAAAGAAAATTTGAAGGTGTTCATCGTTGCCCGATAATCTTAATTTATAGTGATTAAACGAGCTACATCTGAACTCTATATTTCTCTCTGGTTTTATCTGCGACCCAATTTTATTATTTAGATCCCACTCCAGTACTCTACTTTCGTCAACTTGTTTTCTGCCACCCGTCTATTCTTTTCTTTATTCCCTTCTTTTGCTTTGTCTTGTACTAAGAATGGCATTTTTCCTTTCCTTTTCTTTTGCTGAATCTGTAGCATAGAACTTGATAATATGTTTATTGAAAAATTCGTTCAAGTAAAGGGAATTTTGCCTTTTATATGCATCATGCAAGAAGCAAGATTTCTCTATGGCATAGATGACGAAATTGAAAAGACGCAACGTGAACTGATACCGTTGCAAAGCTTCTTACGTGATGCAGATAAAAAGGCAACATGACTCTGCATGTCGTCCGTGATGTGGTTTCTGAGATCAGAGAAGTTGCTTATGATGCAGAAGATGTCATTGAACATTACATACTTAAAATTTCATCTAGGAGGGGAGATGGCTTCTTAAAAGCTTTCAAGAGGTATGCTTGCATATGCATAGAATTGGCACAACTTCACGATGCTGGTTCACAAATTAAAGCTATTCGGGGCCAGATCTCTATGCATACTGAAAGGCTTACGGAGGCAGGGCGTAGGCCAAATAAGTGGAGCAGAGAGCTCAAGCTCTAGTAGTACCAGGACTCAACAACAGTGGAGACGAATTTATCCACGTACAAAGAGGATGTTGTTGGATTAACAGAAGATGCAAGGATGGTAGCTGGCCGAGTTGGCGGATGAAAGGAAAGAGGGTCGAGTTGTTTCAATCTGCGGGATGGGTGGTATCGGCAAAACTACTCTTGCTAAGAAAATCTACCGAAGCGAAGAGGTTCGACGCAATTTCAATGCTTTTGCATGGGTTTTTATATCACAGCAATTCAGCTGCTGGACAAGTTTGGAAAGAGCTTCTAATCCAACTTTCTTCTTTTTAAAATATTGATCGGAGGAATGAGCTCACAGATCAGGAGGTGGATCGAGAAGCTTTATCTTTTGCAGAAAGAGAATAGATGCTTGGTGGTCCTTGATGATATTTGGACCACTGAAGCCTGGAACGCTCTAAGACCAGCCTTCCCACTTAAAAATGGAAGCAGCAAAATATTGGTCACTTCACGCAATAGAGCAATTGGCTTCTGATGCTGATCCTAGAGGTCTTATCTACGAAATCAAGTGTTTAAATGAAGACGAGAGTTGGGAGCTTTTCAAAAGAAAATCACTCCTTGATGAAAATAATGCAGGTACTTACATTTAGTTTCTTCTCAAGGTATGCAAAGTAATGTAGTTTATATTTTCCCGCACATGGCATTTGATTCATTTTCTTTTTACTTCAATTCCCACAACATGGGTTTTTGCATTATAAATTAGTGAAGGGAAAGGGCAAACAACTTGTTATACGTGAAGAGTCACGTAAAATGCATATCGATCATAAAAAAAGTGCATATATATATATATATATATTCAAATGACTTACGTAAACTTGTTGAGTCAAATTCTCTATGAATTGATCGCTTTAACTTTTGAAACTCGTTGCGTGTGCTTTCATCTGAATTCATGTTATGTTGTTTTGCAGAAATTGTAAAGTTGGGGAAGGAAATGGTTTCTAAATGTGCTGGTTTACCTATAGCACTGGTTGTACTTGGAGGGCTATTAGCGACCAAGTGTACACAGTATGAGTGGGAAACAGGTCAGCAAAAGGGTTGACTTATTCTTAAGATCAGGGGAAGATGATGATCATGATACGATGTCAGTAGAGAATGTTCTTGCATTAAGCTACCATGAGTTACCATACCAGTCTGAAACCATGCTTCCTTTACCTAAGCCACTATCCAGAAGACTTTGAAATACCCGCAAAGGAATTGATCCAATTGTGGATTGGTGAAGGCTTCGTATCACCTAAACGAGAGGGAGGAAGTGTTGGAAGATGTAGCTGAAGCATACTTGCAACAATTGATAGATAGGTGCATGGTTCAAGTAGCCAAACTCACATGGACCGGAAGGGTTGAAAGTTGCAGGCTTCACGATCCTGATGTGAGACCTGTCAAAATCGATTGCTGAACGAGAGAATGTTTTTAAGTTTGAAAACCTCGAAGGCCAGAATCAGCCGATGCATTCTTCTGCTTCCTTAAGAGTCTTTAGACTTTCTGTAGCTTCAAGATCCAGGCACGGGCGGAAACATATCAACTTTAGCCACCAGGTACAAGCGAAACATACATCTCAGGTCATTCTTGCTCCCCACAGTTAATTCCGAAAGCATTAACCGATTCATAATAAATATGAGCAATAATCATGGTTTCCTCAAGAGTTTAAAACTTGAAGCCGAATCTTTTATAAAATTGCCCAAGGAAATAAGGAGCCTTATTCACTTGAGATCCTTGATTATTGAAAGTTCCGAAATGATTGTGATTCCATCATCCATTAGTAGTTTGAGCTGTTTGCTAACACTAGATTTAAATGGTTTGTTTCTGTCCTACATAACTCAGACACTTCCCTACTAACTCACCTTCAAACATTAACCATAGGGTCTCCGGACTCACCTTCAAACATTTCTAGAATTGACGTAAGTTGTGTAGTATCATCACTTGCTTCTCTAACTAAGTTGCACGTTCGAAGTGAATTGACGAGTTACCCGCATGCCATAAGTTTCCAGTAAATATCACCTCTTTGTTTCTGGCTTTCCGATGCCAACGTTGGAGAAGCTTCCAGCTTAGGCAGAGGTATTTAAGGGGATGAAAATGGAATGTTCTAATGGAGGAAAATGGATTATTCAACGGCAGTGGGGAATTGATAATTCAAAAGGGGGCCTTATGTGCTCTCTACTATTTGGAGATGTTTGAAGTTCCATGTGATTTCTCTACTATTTGGAGATGTTTGAAGTTCCATGAGGCACATCACTACCCTTCGAAAGTTGGACTTCTCAGACATGAATCGGGGAGTCGATGAGACTGCCCAAGCTATGGTGCGGAAGTATGCCTTTGGTTTCACTTCTCGTTAACTTCGTGTTGAAGATCGAACAAGAACCTGCATCTGTTACTTGCCATAATTTATTCCAAGTAAAGTTTTCTTTTAAGTAATAATTACTATTCAAAGTTAATGTACACTTTTGAATACAATCTAAAGCGAAACTCACGCGGAGTGGAAGGGTTAAAAGTTGTAGGCTTCAGGATCTAATGCGAGACTTGTCAATATCGATTGCTGAACGAAAGAATTTTTTAAAGTTTGACAACCTTCGAGCTGAATCGATTCATTCTTCCGCTTCCTTGATGTTTTGTTTGTTTCATGGGTTAACGCAGTTAATAGAGTAATTCATAAAGGAAAAAAAAAAAAAAAGTTAATAAAGTAGTAGAATGAGATATAATATTATATAGTAACTCTTCCGTGTTTGGAATGAAGTACAATATGGTGGGTTATTAATAATAAAATAAAATAAACGAGTATGTTGGGTTAGTGATGTAGTCCAAAATCATTAAATAAAAAAGTGAGCAGTTGCTCCCTCATCGTTCATCCTATGGTGAATCCTCTCCCTTGAATTCTAGAGGTGACGGTTGAGTTGTTTATTGCACTAAAATCATCACAATAATAACCCTTTATTTTGATTTTTCTCTCATCTCATAATCTCATTTTATGTTATTTTAAGATCACAAAAATAGATGCGAAATTTTTGAATACAATTTGTATGGAAAAATTATATATCTATTTTGAGATGGAAAAATATATATTTATTCTTAAATCATTTTTAAATCTCTCACCACTCCAACAACGACTCTTACTATAGTTTAAAGTGCAGCCCACTAAATATTAATCGGAAACGTACGTAGTCTAACATGAGTACGGTACATTGGTGTAATACGTTTTAAACGAAAGTGATACAATCGCACCTCAGATTGTTTGCAATCTCTCTCTCTTAAAGCTCTTTATTTTGATTTTATTAATTGTTCATTAGTTGTCATTGTTTTAACAAGTCGACAATAAACCGATGTATGTTGAGCGAAATGTTTGTATCATTAAAAATTAATAATTTAAATATATCATATAAAAAATTATATAATAATGATTTGTATTAAACATTATTAAATTTATGTCAAATATTATATAAAATATAATTATTTTAACTCTATATCAATTATAATTATTTTGATTTTATTTTAAAATCTACGATATTTAAAATTAAAAATATAATTAAAAAAAATAAACAATAAAAATAAAAATCACATATCAAGATATATTTTGATAATAAAATTTATAATTACATCTAATCAATTTAATTTTTCTTATTGTTTGAAAAATAAGACATGTCCACTTTAAGTAAGAATAAGAAAAAATAATGAAAAAATGATAGAGCAAATTTTTATTAGGAATAATAGTTTAATAAAAAATTTAAAAAAATAATATATATAATAATTTGATTATGAATAATTTTTTAAATAATTTACCCGTTTGAATAGGAAAAAAAAGATGTGTCCGTTTTAATTAGAAATAGAAAAAAGAATATAATGGATTTTAATTAGGAAAAATTATTTAATAAGAAAATTAGAGAAAATATAGTTTATTATAATTTTATTAAGAATAATTTTTTAAATAATAGATAAGAAAAAATTCATGTGACAAATTTAATTCGATAATAGAAAAACTATATTTCGAAATTAATTTGACAATAAAAGATACATGTATCCGTTTAAATAAGGAAGAATGAGAATATGTTTCGTAGGGAATAGATTCCTAAATCCTAATTATGAATAAAATTATTATATTAGAAAAAAATTATTGGTAGAATTTTATTAGGAATCGTTATGTGTAACGACTCGTAAAATCCGACTTAGATAATCGTGTAGAAATGTCGACGTGTCGATGATTTTTCAATTAAATAATAATATCGAGCGTTTCGACGCAAGTGATTTTTTTCGATGTTCACGTTAAATGGGAGTTCGATATTCTACGCTAGATATATGTTATTTCAACGACAAGTTACGTTCTAATTATATGAAATAGATTCGATTGAGACAAATTGAACTAAGTAACAAAGATACATTATTAAGAATTGTTTTATACTAGAATGTTTACAAGAAAATATGGTACGAGTTCAATTACAACTTAAAGACTACGCAAGATTTACAATATAAATTACGACGAATCTCCTACACAAACATATATACAAGTATCTAATACAAACAATATACAAGAATGCATATCAAAATACATACACTACTACTACCTTCAACTATACAAATTACCTACACTATAACTCCTAGAACCGGCAGCCTATAAGCCTATAAGACAGCCTTTCAGTCTGCCAAGACCATGGGAAATACAAGCTCCTTTTGACCAAATCTTCTGCACAAAACACAACAACACAGCAAGCACTATTAAATACACTTGTAAGGCAGAAAACATGCATCAATCCATGACTCAACACAGCTGTAACTGAGTCAGGTGTAGTGAAAACCAGGCAGCCACACACTCTTGTTACATGCAGTTATTCCATTACAAACTAGGGCTGCCAGATTCAAACATTTCCCACAATCCTAAAATAATCCAAACACTCTCAAACACACAGTAAAGCAGGCAACAACAGCCTTTCAATTAAGCTTGAACTTATTATCATATACATTCAACACTAACTAAGTCAGCTCTAAAACAATCTCAGCCAGTAGCCATCAAATCAAGACTTCAAATATGTCACATAATTTACAGCGAAACATCATGTAAGCTCACAGGGATGCCTAAACACTGAATTCACAGATCTTCAGCCAAAGGCAGCCGAGTTTCAAGATATAATTCAGTCCATTCCAGAATATGTAAAACAGGTACATATCAATAAACAATTCATCAACAGCAATCTGGCAATCATGGCCACACTAAACTCATAAATCAACCAATTTAATAACAGACACTCAATCACTCAAGAATCATTCAGTAATCAACTTCAAGATCCATCAATCCAAATCAGGTATACATAGCATCTAAGCAGTCATGTAAATTAACATGCAGAGAGTTCTAACACAGTCCATGTCTAAATCACAGAAGGAAACAAGCAGAGCATAAAAATTTCCAAGCATCAGCAGTACCGAGACACTACAATTCAATCAGGATACATTATACACTGTGAAGAGTACGATGTCTCAAGAATTCAACATGCAAACGATTTATACTGTCAACAACCACGAAACAGAAATCTAACTGACAAACGAAATTACAGAATTGAAGGAAGGCAGAGTACTTATCTGTCGAGTCAACGCCAGCAAATCCGACCCAAATGGTCGACTTGCTACAGAAGGGAAAAGTGCTTCCTCCGTAGCGTCAAAACCCTTGCCCAACCGGACGCCATCTCATCTCGCAAAAACCACAGAAAGAAACAAGGTAAAAATCAAAGCTCAATTCAAGGTGTATGCAAATTTAGTAAAACTTACATATAAATGCTTAGAAAGTCATCGTAGATGTAACATATATCGAAGATTAAGCAAAAACCCCAAATTACATCGTAAGAACCCTAATTTAGAAATCACGAAATTAAAACTTACACAGATTGATTTAGACGAAATTGAAGATAGATATAGGATCCTTGTGATGAGAGGAGCATTTCTATGTATGGGTTGAGCTCGACGTCGCCGGAAACGGCACGGACGACGTCGAGCAGCGAGAGACGACGAGCGAAGCTCGTCGAGAAGAAGGAAGAAGAAGGATAATGACTGGACCGATCGGTCCAGTCCATTTATATAGAAAACCAAATAAAATCGATTTTCTGAGTTAAAATACGATACTGTCCTCTCAGAGTTTAACGAATTCACACAAATACTAACGTACGTTTTCCGGTCAATATAAAAGTCAATGGTTTTATGGTCATTTTGTAATATAAAAATCGGTTCTGTTGATTTAACTCGATTTGATTCGGTTTGATTTTCTCCGATTAATTCGGTTTGATTTTAATATTTCCGAACCTGTGATCAAAGTCATTTATACCCTTCTTATTTTAAAGTAATTACAAAATTTTAAATGCGTCAGTTTTAAACACAAGTTTATTCTGGTAATTTACATACAAAACCGAACCTGTTTTATGTTCCGAAGCAAATAAAATAATTTCTACTTGTCCAAAAATTATGAAATTTTTACAGTAAGCTAAAAATATTATTTTCTACAAAATATCAAAGATTTAGAATTTTTCGAAGTCAGATTTAATATATTTTAATTTCTGAGTTAAATAAGAGTTTTAAGAAATGATTTTAAATATAACAAAGTGTTTCCAAAATTATTTAAAGTCATATTTCAACTTAGAAAATTATTTAAAAATATCAGAATATTATTTTCAACCATTTGGAATATTATTTAATTTTTATAATATTTATTCTAATATATAAATGGTTAATTAAATAATTAAACTAAATAAATGACCTTAAGATAATTACCAAAATAAAATAAATTGAAAGAATAATTCAATTCTAAAATTTAGAATTTATTACGACGAGAGTAACGAGTAGGATTAAATTCGAATAATTTTCCATTAAGCGTTAGTACTTACGAAACTAATAATCGATATTTCGATAGGTCGATAAATCGCGACGTCTAAGTTAAACGAAAGGAACGATTCGAGGAGCAATTACGAGTGAGTTTACTTTCTTTTTAATTATGAAAGTATATTCATGTTTTATGAAATTATATATATCACTATGCCGTAATTTAGCATGATTATCGAGGTTTAAGGATTATTTTAAAATATACGGCGTAGTTATGTATTATACTTTAGAAAACCGAAGAGAACTTTCAACGACGTAAAAGCGAGGTTTCTATTTACCCTTAACGACGAGGTTTAAAGCAAGTTTTGCTTTATTATATATATATAGAATACGCGAACCCAACACAAATGTTTTCTTCGAGGTCGAGGGGATTCGGTCGACTTTGTGGCGACCAATCCTAAATAGTACTTGGTCCTTACGCGACCCCATGGTTACGGTCGATCGGAGGGTACGACCTCCATTAGTTTATCTAGTGGAGTGTATTATTTACGCCCATGGTTACGGGTGTCGAGGTTATTAGGATACTATAGCAGGTAGCTCCTGTTGTAGTTCCTAATGTTTTTCACGAAAGGGTTCGATAGAATTTCCACAGATGTTTTCGAGGATTTATGAGTTTCTATAATTGATATCGAGGAATTATTATTATGGATATTTTCGAGAAATTATAATGACAAAGTGATTTCTAATGTTTATGAATTCAAAGATTTCCTTAAAGTGTTTTATAATGTTTATGAACTCAAAGATTTCCAAAAAGAGATATTTTAAAGGAAATGTTTTCAATAAAACCTCACTAAGCAATATAGCTTACGTTTT
>JANIEQ010000094.1:0-18336 GCA_024708375.1 Oxalis stricta | reverse complement strand
TGATTTGATTTGATATCCGCGCGCATTGATTTGTGATTTGACAGATGCGCGCGCATCCCTCTGTGATTTGATATCCGCGCGCGTCCCACATTGATTTGACAGATGCGCGCGCGATTGATTTGAACTCAGACATACACATGCGGATGCCAAAAAAAAATAAAAAAAAAAGGATAACAACATTCCAAATGTAATTCATCATACCTCAGATGTCGATTTAAAAATAATGGTGGTTGGGTCTTCCATTAAAAATTCAAAGTAATTCATAATATTCTATAATTTTTTAATGATGTTTTATCTATTTACAACAAATGAATTAAGTAAACAAGGGAGAAACTTAGAAGGTCAATGTTGAATGTTAGTGTATTTGCTTATGTAATAACTAGCTATAATCATTTAATTATAAATAGCGAAAGCAACGACTTCATGACTTTTTCAAGGAGCTTCCACTAATCTTATGCATTAACAATTCGACTAGTACAGCTTAATAATTTATAGGTACTCTGAAAGTCCACTAAAAAAATGGATACTATATTCTTTGCTCACTATAGTAATATAAAAATTCCAGTATACTCATCCTTATTCATGAAAGAGATATAATGTCTGTTTCCTTCCTAAGAGGGATCTGGAACATCTAATCAAAACAAATTTAAAAAGCCACGAAAACTTGAGCTTTGCATAGCCATACAAGAATGCACTAGGAAATAGGTAACACATAAAATATGCAGGTTGGGTGGGGGGATGAGATGATTAAATCAGTCAAATTCCCAACTTGGGCAAAGATGAAGAATTCCTACACATTGCCAGGGAGCATAATAGAGCCATGAAGCCATTTCTCAATTTCAGTCGACTTCAAAAATTCTAGGGCAATATCCATAAAGTAGAAAAATAGGCAAGGCATCGGTTGTTTCAGAAAAATCAGCTAGAATATGTTAGAGGTATGGACACGCCCAGGTTCAATTCAATAACATGATTTTGGCAGAAGTGAGTCACTCGCTATATTTACTTTTGCTGTGATAGATAAAATGAATTTGTGCTACTACTAGTACTACCATCAATATTGCTAAAGCTTGGATTCCACAGCAAAATTGAAGCAACTTCTTTATCTAATCAGCTGTAGAATGTGGGGAAAAAACTAATCCTTTTGACACTAATGACGAAACCAAAGATCTCATTATATGAGAAAGTAAACACTACATTCATTCTTCGATCGAGGGTTGAAATCCTTGATCAATGAGATAAAGCTAATGATGCAAAGATACACTACACATGAAGAGATTAAAAAACCCATCGAACGCAAGCAATTCTAATTTCTATGCCTCACTAAACAGAGAGCTGCCTGCTGCATTCAAAATTTGTGTTCTCCACTGTATAACACATTGGATTTGAGGGAGAGAAGTAAAAACTATAGACAGTAACAATCCAGATCTCATCACATTCAGCATGCTCCCCTTCATCGTCGACTATCTCTCTCTCTCTTTTCAGTATAGTCTACACTACACTACAGTGGAGTTTTTTCCGTCTGCCAAACCAATCGACAAGGCATATTAAATCCATCCTATCCTACAATGTTTAATTGTTCACGGTTTTTTTATGGAACGGAGTAATGCTATTCCTATCGTTGGCGCTCAGATTTCAATGATTAAATCAATTTATAAATATGTTAGGAATTTACATAATCAATAATAATATGACAATAATTATCAAATAAATAATAATAATATGACAATGTCACATAAAATTTTATATACAAAATTTTATATGAATAAAATATCATTTGTCCATGATTGCCGCATACACACAGGGACATCGAAACACAAAATTAAAATGAAACGAGAACACATCGATAATAAATGCTAAGCATAATCCCTGGAAGTTTTATCGAAGGAGGCAGCATCCTTCACACGATAGATACTGGAAAGATTCACAGGCAAAATTAATAATAGTGGACAACGACAAACCATTACGAATTGTTTTAAACAAATTTTACACAGAGCAATTTCTAGTCTGTCAACCTTTCACTAAGATGACCTATTTCACTCTTTTATCACCAAATCATTCTTCTTCTCTAACGCTAAAACTCTAGCAAACCTCACTCCTATATCATTCATTCATCTTCTGGTGGCTGCTGCTGCTGCTGGGTGGCCACATCGGCTGCCCCCACATACGGTGGACCCTGCTGCCCATACAGAGCCTGCTCCATCGGCTTACCTCCCGGAACGCCCATCTGCGGGGCGAGATGAGGCGGCATGTAATAGTAAGGAACCCGTCCAGCCGGTCCCGCAACTCTAGGAACCGATGCCAGCACTTCATCCTTGAGATCCTCTCGAGGGACGATATCCACCAGGAAATCGAAAATGTCCGTCCTGGTGATCGCCGCCGCAATGTCGTTCTTCTGAAGTGTCCTCCTCTTGTTCTCTTCCGTGTGATTCCAAGACCGGAGAGTCAACTCCAGGATGAACATCTCTCAGGCCCTGGCGAACACGTAGCGGGGGCTTCGGCCGAGATCATCCTGACGTCCTCGTCGGCTTTCATGATCTTCTTGATCCGAGCGAGGGGCAAGCTGTGGTTCTTGAAGTCGGTGACTTGCTCGATCTCTTGGAACTGAGTTGCCCAGGAATTCTGGAGTTGTTGTTGCAACTGCTGCTGTTGTTGCTGATGCATGTGCTGGTAAGCGAGTTGGTGTTGTGCGAGTTGACCCGATGGGAGGAGCTGGCTGGCCCTGGCCCACTGATCCCGAGGCGGATGTTGGCAACATCTGAGTTGGTTGATACGTGCTCATACCGTATTGAACAGGAGGTCCACCCATTGACGTTGGCTGGACCATTCCCTTGCTTGATCCATAATCCTACAAGAATCTATTCAGTTTATAAATACTCCTGCCAGGGAAGAAAAAACCAATTAACTATAATACTGTTCTCAATAACAGACGAAAAGATTAAAGGATCATACCTCGTGTTTAAAAGTTTTTAAAATATGTGAGAAAGTTTTATATTTATTTCAAATATAAAAAAATAGAGGCTAAATTAGTTAAATTATCTTCATATTTAAGACATAATATAGTCCGTTTCACATCTAAGTCTTGAAAAGAGTTTATAACTTGTTACTCACAACATATGCATTGGAAAGTGGCAAGCGTGTCATAATGACATCACTGAAACATGCAGCACATCAAACAGATGTCGATACAATTTATAGTAAACAAACAGATGGCATCATCACAACTTGTGTAGACACGACATACACCGCCACTGAATATACAAGCATGCTCATGAACTGAAATACAGAGTCAAATTGGCTCACAATCACCTTTGTCAGCATGAAAAGGGTAAACTAACAAGATGGAGTCTCTCGAAACTATAGCTCAGAGGACTACATTTGTCTGAAACTACACATAGCAGGATCTCAATGTCACGATAATTGGTTAAAAAATCAGTAACTTGCAAATATATTTAAAAAATCACTCAGCCTTTGCAATTCGACATGTGTATCGTAAGTTAAAACACAAGCTCACTCCAAGTTTCCCCCGCCACTCACATCCTCTCACACCATGCTTGAACTCTCGCTAATGACAAATTACTAAAAAAAGAGGGAATTTTGTCTTTAATTAAGAAGTTTGCACATAATATGAATGAAAATGTAATGTTTTTGCTACACAAATCTATGAGAATAACAGCATCTATTCACAAATTAATTCCCATAAGTGCATGCAATTTTCAAACTTAGATCGACAAATGTCAAAACCAAGACTTTTCAGCTACCAAGCGAATTTTTTGCAAACAACTTAATTATACAGCTACTCAAAACAAAGAGCTCTACATCATGTCAAAATCTTCATCCATAACCAAATCACTAAAATAAGCTCAAAGAAAACAAATAGAGAAAATAAGTACCGATAATTCGCACGAATTAGCTTCTTATCCAGCGACTGAACCGCTAAAGAAAGAAAAGAAGAGAAAATTAATTCAATTTCAGAGTTGATCAGAAAAGAAGAAATTTTAAACACGCACAGAGAGAGACGGAGAAGAAATCCACACAGTGTTGTTACTATTGAATGGGGAAGGAGGGAGAAAGGCAAAGCTTAGCTTACTTTCTTTATGTCGTCTCAGTGAGCCACTGCACTGACAAGTGTTGTGTTTGGTTTGGTTTGATTGATAGATTGATTTGCCTGATTGGTTCCTTTCTCCATACTTGACTTCCCTTTTGCTCAGATGTTCTCTTTCTTCTGACCATATTACCCTCCTACTATATCGGATATTTCGGCTTCAACTTCCAGATGGCTCAAGCCCAACATAAATAGAAGACTTTCGTATTTTTTTGGCCCATTGGATTTTTTATTTTTCTTCTTGCTAGTGTCGGAACTTTATTAATTAATATCTGTGAGGTAATTAAATTTAATTTGAGAAACGTAGGAAAATAAATAATTTGAGATTTGTTAATAAAAATTTTATTTAAAATTACTCCTCCGATTCAGCTTCAAGTTGCTCTCATGAATGAAATTTGTTTTGATCCACTTCAAGTGTTTTTTTATGAAATCTATGCATATTTGAGCTATTTTTTTTAATATTACCCTTGTATTTATTTCAATTAATATTCTATTTTAAATAAATATTTATGACTTCTGAATAATAAATGATGGACAAACAAATAATTTTTTCTATCATTAATTATTTTTCTAAAATTCACAACTTTCATTTACAAGACACTTGAAGTGGACTATTAATTTATCAAAATAGTTTAGTACCAAATTTCAAAAAAAAAAAAAAAAAAATCATAGTTTAGTTCCATACTTATTTTTTAATATTGCTACATGAATTTGTTAAAAAAAAAAATTGCTACATAGACTAAAACATCATCAAAGTACATAAAAAAAATAAAAAAATCACCGACTGTAAATTCTATGGTTTACTTTTAGAGTTGACTACGTTACTTTTAATAACAAAAATGGTGAAAGGAATTTCATTGCTAACCGGTTTGAGGCCCTCCACAAGATTTCTACGGTCATCGATCTAAGCCATCGATCCTTCACGTAGAGGATGTGGACTGCCGCTTCACATAGAGTGTTTACCACCGTCCGTTTTGTTCGTCGAACTGAGTGACATGCTCTTTATCCATGTCTCTTCTTTACTTAACAAATGAAATATATTGTTGATCGAATTAATGGGGGCATTTTAGGACAAGTTAGTGTACGTCCACCGTGGCATCTACGTTTGTCTCCCATTCGCGTCTCACGCTCAATTATGCACGAGATAAGAAGCTTTCCTCCGACGCAAAAACACATGTCGTCAAACAAACCATCCCCCCTATATGCATGACTTCCATTTCTCGGTGTTTTCTTTCCATGTTAGCTTCTTCTTTCCTCTTTCACGCGCTCTTTTCTCGTCTTCCTCTCACACTTTCCTTTCCTTAGAGATTTCTTTCTTTTGGATCTAATTTCATCTTCCATCTTCCATCTCACATCGTATCTTTTTTTTCTTCTTTCTTCCCGGCTTTAACGTCCCTTGTGTCACAATTAGTTTGCTTCTCCTCAATGTTGGGCTTTGTTAGGATAAGGGGGAAAAAAGAGTTCAAAAAAGAGAGAGCTTAGAATGATGATAATTATTATGGCTTCAATTATGATATAGATGTCGAGAAAAGTGAAAGGAAATTGCGAGAAAGGTAAGAAAAATAAAAATTATGGTTTGTGTCTTTTATTTGCTTTATTTTTTTTATCCATTCTCTTCTTATTTTCGATTTCGATTTTTTGAACTCGAATTTTGTTAGAAAAAGGGAAAAAATAATTCAAAAAGGTACAAAGCTTAGAAAGATGATGATTCCGATGGCTATTTTTGATTTCGAGTTTTTTGAACTCAAACCTTGTTCTAGAAAAAGGGAAAAAAAGAGTTCAAAAAGGAGAGAGCTTAGAAAGATGATGATTCTGATGGCTTTGATTGGGAAGTAAGGGTTGAATAAAAGTGGAGGGTTCCTCCCTTTCAATGCTTCTATTTAGATTGTAGAAACTATTTGTGCTTTTTAGTTCTCATTGTCACTTCTTCTTCTCGATTTCTCTCGCCAATATAATAGTTTTTTTTGTCCAAATTTGCCATTTTTACTTTCCTTTATCGATTGGGTGTCGCATGATTTGTTCTTTTTCACTCATAAACGGCGGTGGAGGTTTGCATGCTGCTTTACGGGATGGATCTTTAGGTTTGTGAGCTTTACTTTGATTCTATTATTTATTTTCTTTTAAATTCGTCTTTTTGGTCAGTACAACGTGATTGAGTGTGGTTCTCCTTTCTTAGATGGTGATAGATTGGATGTTCGCCTTTTCAATTTTGTTGCTTTGACATGTGCATTATTTCTCTTAAACCTCTACTTCGATTTTGAAAAGTATCTCGATTTATTACTCGACCTTCGCTTTAGGTTGGGTTTCTCCTCTATATTTGGATGATTTTCCTGGTTCCTCTTTCTATCTTTATTTTTCCCTCAATGTCAATATTTGTGTTCGGTGCTTTTAAAACACCATATCATTATGATTAAGATTTCAATCGATGATGATGCATGGATCTTTGAATAGATGATGATGCATGAATCGATAATTGCATGGATTGTGTGTATTCAATTTCCATTAAGGTGATATGTAATTGGACTTTTTACTCGTCCACTCATCTCGCAGAGTTATGTGATCGTGTTGTTTTGTTCAACATTTTCTTCGATGCACATCTCTGATTGTTCTTCCCTTATGCCGTATGAGATTCTAGGCGTTGTGTGATCTTCTTACTTTTGGTGTAAGTTTTCATGGTTTCGTCACTTATTGTATCGCTTTTAATTTACGACGATGTTTTGTTTACTTGAAATAATCATGTATTATTTAAGCATATCCTCATAATCTATATACATGTTTGGATTCACATTGTACTTTCTAGACTTTAATTAGGCAATTAATGACATCCGGAGAAACTAGGTGCCGAAGAAGGTGGGAGATTGCTAATATGGAGAAGAAAAAGGGTATTATAATATCTATTGTTATGCGTGTATGTGTGAATCATATTCATCACCCATATTAATCTTCAGTGTAGATAAAGTTGGTGGAGATATGGAGAAAAGTTGCAATGCTAAACTAGCAATGTGCAAGGAAGGGTCATGACATCATTTACTGCATGTTCGGATGTATCTCATTATTGAAACTTTGAAATGAATCGTTGAAAATGCCTTTTGTGCGGATGTTGCATCATATAATACTAGGTTGGTTAAAGGAATTAAAAACCTTATTAAATTATTTAGGTTTATTAAGACGATACGGTAACACAATTTTGAATTGTTATCTAGCGCATTGGCTATTTGCTGAAAATGTTGTCTTTTTTCAACTAATGCGGCTTTTCTCACTTAACTACATTTGGTTATTTTAAGATAAATATGTTGGAATCTGAATACACATCCGGGAATATTAAGATGTCATGTGTGAATCTTAATATTCTTCCATTTAGACTAGCTTGTTTTTGTAAGGGTGGGTCTAAATCCACTACTAAATAGTCTAAATCCACTTATATTTATTATCAATTGACATATTTGTCCCTAATTTTTTACAACTATGCAAACACATCACATAAAAGATTAAAAAAAATTGAAACAAACCAAATGAAATCCATACATATTTTTTCTAATCAGCGCAGTTTCTTCTCGTTTTATTTTTCTTCTTTATCAGTTGAATATAAATATCCAATTAATTCTACATCATATTTTTTTCTTCGAGAAATCATGTATACAAGTAAAATTTTGTATATAATGGATGCTAAATTAAATTGACATGGATGAGAAAATATAGTGCAACGCTTTTATTAAAATTTTAAGTTAATTAATACAAACATATATGTCGGGCTAGTATATGTACGAGCTTGAAAGGCACAAATGCTTCTTGCAATGATCTAAAGAGATTTAGTTTCAAAGTAATTTTGGCGCATTCTCATAAAAATAAAAGAGTAATTTGGTTGAATTTAATTTTCTTTTTCTCTGTTTGTGAGGTGTATGGGAAACAATAGACTTAATACAAAGAGGGTAAATATGTCAACTTATATTAAATATAGTGTATTTAGATTATCATGTAGTGGATTTAGACCTACCACTATTGAATTGTATTACTTATTTTAAAATATGATAATAATATATAGTTATACCGAATCAATATAGTTGTTATAACTTTTTTTAAAAAATAAACTCAAACTGTAAAAATATTAAATAACAATTAAGTAGTAAGTGAATCTAAATATGTTTTTTAAAAAACAAAAGTTTGACTATTGATTAGTCATATTTTTTTAAGTAAAATAGATATTCAGTAATATTAATTTATGTTAAATTAAAATATTAAAATTCTCTATAATTAAAGTAGTAAAATAAATTATTTAAAAGTTTTCATTTTATACTCGTATGAAGTTAAAAAAATAAATATATGTAAAAATAATAATAGGATAAGTAATTATTATGAGTGAATAGATCAAGGAAAAAAGGACAAGAAAAAAAAAGAAAAAAGGAAAAGTTGTTTTGACACGTGAGATCGAACTCAAAATTGTTTGGATGCGAGGCATAATACATGATAACAAAGGAGCTAGTGCACTCTCTTCGCATCTGAATAATATTTAAATTAATTTTAAAGTTTTAATGGATAAGATGTATTAAGAGGTTAAATCTTAAAAAAATCAAATGCTCTTAATACTTTCATATTAAAAGACTAATTAAGTGCAAACAAACATAATTTTAGTTATACTTGACGAAAAGCTCAAGAGTATGTATTTCCAGTGGAATGATGAGCTACGAAATGGTACTCATCATGTTAAAAAGAAAAAAAAAAAAAACAACTACGAATGAAGTAGCATCATCCTTTTGTAGAGGACCAATGGGAGTTCTAGTTTACACTAACAAGTAAAGAGTAGTAATGAGCTGAACAAAACCAAATACGAGCAGAAAAATTTGAACGAACATAAAATTATTCATATCTTTCATGTTCATATTACCTCGTATGTTCATGTTCGTTTTGTTCTAAATTTACCCCTCTTATTCTATCTCTTTTACTTTGCCATTCTGAGTCCTAGTAAGAATATATACTTACATTTAAACTTGAGTCGGGAAAAACGTTCCAGTGTAGAAGAGAGCTTACTAAAAAAGAAAAATATAGTCATGACAAATTTTGTATTTGCCTTAAAATTTAGTCTTTATGAAGAGAATAATTAACACACTTCTAATTACTGAAAAAAATAATTTTTATTTTTAGACAAGTTATATCTACAAGAAAAAAATATTTATGTACGAGTTGAGATGGATAGCCACTTCACAAAACCATTCACTTATTAAGATTACCATGTGAATGAGTACAAAATTTTACTGAGAGAAAAGTTTCGAAGAGAAAGTTTCATTGGTTTTTGCAAGTGTAGTATTCATGAAAATTGATCATTCAAGTCTCAAGATCACAAAGGTAGATTATCGATTAAACAGAACAAAAAAGTTAAAATACATGTGTGAATGAGTTTGAAAATTTTCTCACTAAAGACACTTAATTTTTTCCAAATAACTGATCAAGATTTCATCATAATATTGCCTACTAATGTTGCGTTTTCCGTATCCTGATTCTTTGATATGTTCTTTTTAAGTTTTTTCACCATCAATCATGTTATAGAATTTCCTAGCAAATATAGAACACAAGAAATCATAATCAAAATCAGAACACAAGAAGTTTCTTCCACCTATATAAAGTATTGAGTAAACAAATTACCGCGTCTTCAAAGCTTTTGAAATTTTGAGACTTTATCACGGATACATGTAACATGCTCTTTACAACCTTCTTCACCATATAATTTTCTAAATGAAAACTCGATGACATCTAATTTAAAACGAGGATCCAAAATAATTGTTATAGCTAATGTTGTACCTTTAACAATCCCAATACTTTTCAAATTTTAATTTCATTCTTGATGCAATGGCCTTGACAAGAGAGTCATCACTCTCTATCTCTTATTTTATGCGCAACTGAATTTGCCACACCCCATGATAAAATAAATTGGATGTTGGATACTGACTTCTAGAAAAGAGAGTGGTGATTTCATAAAAACGGCTTCAGTAAAATACATATTTTCTCAGCTCGATCGCACTCGACTACTGATGGAGCATAAACAAAAGCAATATCAAGATTCTTAAAATGCAAAAATGCCAGACTTTAATGTAATAGCGCTTTGAAACATGAGAAATGTAGAATTCCATTTCGTAGAAACATCTTGGACTAGACTTCAACTTATAATTTGCATTGGACAATGTATTCGGCAAATTTATATTTTCTTGCATTGCTTCCCTTAACATATTTGACGAGCTTCGTGAACTTTAACCACACATGGACTAATCACTTTCATCCCAATTTGCACAATACGATTCATGACGTGAGCTCTAGAACGAATATAAAAAAGCAAGCCAACATTCAACAAATATCTTTTCAAGAAAGGCTATGTTTTCAAAATAGTCACAATGGAATCATTATACCTTGCATTGTCCGAGTTATACTTAAATATCTTCTTCTCAATACCCCATTCGTTCAACAAGATTGAAGAGCTTTTATACTAATATTGAACAAGAGTAGGGAGGTATCACGCGAGAAAAATAAAGTATATTTTTTGCAAAACCTAATTTGCATCAACATAATGAACACTAACAATCATGTAAGAATCCAACCGTAATAGATGACCACATATCCAACGTTAAACATATTCGACCATGAATAGATTTCATTGCATGAAGAGTCTTTCTTTCTCATTATGAAAGAGTTGAAGGACATTACCCTTAGATATGTTTCTACTAATATGTTTCATATCGGGATGTACGAGATTATGAAAATACCTCATACCATCATCCTCCACTATAGAAAAGCCGCAATCATGTTTTACAATCGCACGTGCCATTACTTCATTGTATTCCTCTGGAATTACAATGTGTATGCGATTTCTTTCGGCCATTCTTTGTAGGCAAGATTCAAGATGTGGCAACATCTTTGTCATGCCTTCGATTTTCTTTCTCACCGCTATTTACAAGCAACTCTTACATTTTGATGCTTTGTCACCTTCAACATCATCCGACAAGTTCTCGAAAACATGCAAAAAGTGAGACGTCCTCCTCTTAGTACGTTTTGACCCATACAACTAAAAATCAACATTTTCTGCATGATATTCATTTTAATGAGTCACTCCACTTGTAGAAATCTCGAATAGAAATTAAAAGTTGGAACAATTTTTTCCGAAAGCCTTTGACTGATTTTCTATTAGATTAGGTACAAAATTTGGAACGAAAATTGATCATACCAATTTGGAACCAAAAAGTACGTTCCTACCAATTAAATTTTGTGCCAAAAATTGTTCAAAAGTTGGAATGATTTGAAAGTTGTTCCTATTAGAAAATTAGACAAAAAAAAATGTTGTGAGTCCATTTTGACACAAAAAATTGTGTACAAATCTATTCCAAAATTGTTCTAAATAATCGACAAAACTGCATTCACATTAGATTACATTTGAGAACCTCTCGGCTCTTTGACTTTTTTTCGGATGGAGCATTTGACTCATATACCATTCTCTCTGTTGTTTTTTTTTTTTTAATATATCAGACCATGCTACTCTCTCTTTTTTCTTTCGAGACAAGACTCTCTTCCGATTTACATTTCCACATAGAATCATGTATTCCAATGACTTTCACATTTTATATTAAAAATTACTCTTATCTTCATGAAATCTACTCCTCAAACACTCATCCTATCACTTATCAATTTTTATTACCCTCACCTATCACAAACTACCATCATCATCATTTAATCCATTCATCATCTATCCATTTAATTTTACTATATATACATATCATTCTTCATTCCATAAACAACCACACACAAAATAAATCCAAAAATTACATATTCTATTTTCACCTGTAATTTTAATAAGTCCTTAGTTTATCATAGTTAATTCTTCTTCTTTTTTTTAAAAATCCTACTCATGTGTTGAATTCACTTCATCCATCAATTCATCAATTATATGAGAAGGTAATTTTGTCATACATTTTAAAAACTTTCAATTTTAAAAAATATGTTTTTAAAATTTTTAATATTAAAACATATGTTTGTAGCATTATTATGAAGAAATAAGAGGGCCAAGAGCTCAATCAAATACTCTAAAAAAAAGCTCAATCAAATGGATTAGATCTGGTAAGTTGACTATCAAAATAAACCCGATAAATTATATGTATTATGTCTCATTTAATCTATGTTTAATACTTTATCTCAAAATATTATGTCTCATTTGATCTATGTTTATTACTCTATATTTATTAATTATGATTGAAAGTTTCTAACTTATTAAAGAAAGATAGGTTTTGTAATTGACCATGATCCATAATAATCACCCAATCGGACCTCGATCGTATTATGACCTTTTAGTATAACCAAGCATCCATGGATCGTCATATGTATAGAAATCGACAATACAAATTTAATCCGGCGGTTAATTGTTGGTCTTTTTATTTGTATGTGTGTTTTCTTTTCTGCTGTCTTGCACTTTGAAGGAAACCATAAATCTGTTTCACATTAGTGAAACAAACTCTTGCATGATTAGAGTTCTCTCCTAAATACATATTTCTCAAATAATAGTATTACTTTCGATCATTTTACTCATTTTACCATTTTTCTTCACCTTTATTTATTAGGGTATCAACTTTTAACCGATAGTAGAGTAAGTGAATAAAAATTTAATCGAACAATTTAATAGGTTCTGATTTTTTATTTATTAGTCCAATAGCTATATAAAAAAAAGTATTTGGACCTCAATATATGGATTTTATCTTACCCAGTGCTACTAGTTCAACAATTAATTTTTTTAAAAAAAAAAGCAATACTACTAGTTCTAATTTTAAGTCGCCATCACATAAGTATTTCAAGTTCTCAATATATGGAGTAGTAGTACTATTTTATAATTTTATCACATAATTAAAGAATAAGTTAAACATATATATTTTTTTAATATAATGTTTATATCAAACATCTCTTTTAAAAATAAACCTTATCATAAAATAAAATAAAAATAAACCTTTATTATTTAAGAAAAATTTAGCTAACATAATTATTAATTTTCAATTCTTAACGTAAAATTTTAAGGGATTATTTTCATTAATTTCATTATAACAACATATTTTTCTAAATTATAAATAAATTAATTTAACATAAAAAAATATTTAATTACTTTGTTTATATATCCAATTGAAAGAATATATGATCACTTCTTTTTTATTAAAAAAATATGATGTACAATAATAAAATTTTAACCTTCTATATATATTCATTTTGGTCTACTTATCACCTAATAAAATTTGTTTCGATCAATTACAAGTGTTGTTTTATGACATTTATGTTTATTTGAGCTATTATTTTCGACCCTAACCATATACTAAAAATGCGATGTACAATATTTTATGTTCCTAAACATTTCTTATTTTCATTTGCAGGACTGTCTTTCGTAAAATTACTTCGTGACTTAATATTTTCAAATTCCATAGCACTGATATAAAGGTTAGTTAACTTGTATTTTTATATTCGATGTTTTATTAAATAAAGAAATATGTCAATTATATATTATATAATAAATGTTATGTTTAATACGAATTTAGTAATCACCTTTCAATCACATGACTACACATGATGAATAAAAAAAAGTTGAAAATTATATTTAATATAAATATTCTTACAATAAATAATTGGGTGATTATAAATCATTCCAAGTATGGGGATGTTTATTCTCGTCGTATGTGGATGTATCCAAAGAATTATAAATGACAATTACAATAGTGATTTTGGATCTAAATTGAGTGAGTTTATCGAATTTGCTATTGCCAATGAAACATAATATCTAGTAGACAGAGTTATAAGGCATTCATGTATCAATTGTACGAATTTAAATTGGTTGACTATTAATATTGTGAGGCGAACATCTCATTAGAAGTGGCTTTGTTTCGAATTATTGGTATTGGAAGCGTCATGGGGAGGTTGATCCAAGATTGTATAGTGACATGTATGGCGCTTCTTCAACTAATGCAAATTTTATTAGCAACGATAATTAAAATAATGCCTACAAGTCCATGGTCATTGATGCTTTGGGTCCTAGCAAACATGATTTTGGCGGAAGACATGATGTGAGGGAGACACCTAATGTTGGTGGACAACAACAAGACATGGATTATTTCAATATGCTACAAGATGCTCGCAGTCCTTTACATGAAGGTTAGCATCGAATACTCTCTAATTGTCGATGGTTGTTTAGCTGATGACCCTAAAGCTCTGAATTTAATCTATCATAAGCTTGTATGGATCGAATGTGTGATATCGTGAAGAAATCAAATTCCAAAGCCAAATCATACAATCAGCAACCACTGAGGCGAAGAAGATACTCGAAAAAAGTTGTTGCATCAAAGGTTGTATGTTAGTATTACGGACTTAGTTGATGAAGTTTTAGATGAATGCAAGTTCCGTCATCATCGCATATAAACACCTCATGGAAAATATAGCAATCGTGTTCCTTACAAGCGTATGCATTACTTGCCATTAATTCCAATGGTTGAAGAGGTTATTTGCTTCCCTTAATTCAGCAGAACACATGAGGTGGCACCATGAGAACAAGGGATCTAGATGTATTGTGTCACTGTATCTAATGGAAAGAGTTGAAAATTGTTTATCAGCTGTCATCCTGATTTTGCAAGAGAATTGAGGAATAATTGTCTCGGATCATGTACCTGACGGATTCAACCCCTTCATCAATAGAGGCCAATCGTGTTCTATATGGCCCGTGATTATGACTCCATACAACCTTCCAACTGATATGTGTATGACCGGAGCCTTTCATGTTTTTAACTTGCCTAATTCTTGGTCCACACTGACTGAAACAGAGAATAGACATATGTACCTGTAACCCTCGATCGATGAACTCAAAACCTTATGGGAGTCGGGTGTTCCAACATTCGATGTCTCGAAGGGGAGTACTTCCGAATGAAAGCCTGCATTGATGTGGATAATAAATTATTTCTCCGCATTAGGAATACTATTTGAGTGAAGCACGCATGGAAAACTAGCATGCCATGTTTGTGATGGGCCAAAAAAAGGCATTTTGGTTGAAAAATAGACGTAAGCATTCTTGGTTCGATTGTCATTGTAAACACATGGCCACATCTCATGATTATAGGTTTGACAAAGATGGTTTTATAAAGGACCGAGAAGAATTGCAACCCCCGCAACGCATGTTATCGGTCGTGAGATTTAAGCGAAACATCTGTGACCTTCCTAAAATAACGCATCTACTGCTCGAACATCCCAAGATCAATGGCTTTGGAGATACTCATAATTGGACGAAGCAGAGTATATTATGGGATTTTGCCTTGTTAGCCAACACTTCTCATCCGTAATAATATAGATATAATGCACATAGAGAAGAATGTGTTTGATGCGATATTCCATACTGTGATGGATAACAAAGATAAGTCCAAAGAGATCATCCCAAAGCAAGACAAGACGTGAAGTGATATTAGCAGGCGACCAAAGTTAGAGTTGAAGCGACACAAAAAAGGAAGGCTTGGTAAATCTAAGGCAAACTTTACCTTATCATCGAAACAACGTCGTGATGTTTATGATCGGGTTTCAAATTTGCGGTTGCCGGATGCATATGCATCAAACTTGTCATCTTGTGTTGATCATAAAGAAGCAAAGTTGGTCCACATGAAAAGTCACGATTGCCACGTATTTATGGAGCGATTGCTCCCAATTGCTTTTCGAGGACTCTCGAATAACATATGGAGTTTTGTGGCGGAGATAAGTATATTTTTCGAGATTTGTGCTCAAAAGTGTTGTGGAAGAAGACGATACGTGATTGGGAAAAAAATCCGCTCCTATTGTGCAAGCTTGAAAGAACATTTATACCAGCCTCTTCGATTCAATGATACATCTTATGATACATTTGGTAAAGGAAGCACGACTTGGAGGACCCGTGCATTATAGGTGGATGTATTCATTTGAAAGATTCATGCATAGCTTAAAAAGAAAGGCTACAAATAGAAGATGGGTTGAAGGATCCATTTGTAAGGCTTACCTAAGGAAAGAAGAAGCATATTTTGAGTCATACTATTTCAGCGATGAAGTTGCAAGCCGTTTACGAAGAACAAGACGTAATCAAGATTGTGACGATGGCGAACGATTTCAAGATACCATATCAGTTTTTAGGCGAGCGGGGAGAACAACTGGTAGATCCGAGAAACGATATCTCGACGACGAAGAGATTGAAAGAGCAACTTTCTATGTTCTCAACAACTGTGCGTAGGTGCAACCCTATATTGAGTAAGTGAATTCAATTAATCGATGTTTGATATTCATCTAACAAATTTCATAAATAGACATGTAACAGTGCCTTTGGTTTGTGTAGCACTTACAAGAAGGCGATGCGGGATGACGGTCGATTCACGGAGCATCAAATTAACAAATCATTTCGAAAAAACTTCGCGTACTGGTTCTGATATATCGTAAGTGCCTTTGAATTTCAAGAACAATATTTTTATAGAATCAACATCTAATTTTGATATTTTAATCATGTCAAAGGTTTTCAACCCGAACGATGGTATTGAGAATGAAGAATTACGAGCTCTCGCTAATGGTCCGAGGTGAGAAGTTCAGATTTACTCGCTGATATTTCATAAATGGTGTTAACTTTCACATGGAAAGATGGGAAGAGGGTAGGAGCGAGTTCAAACAGCTTGGGTGTATTTACATTGTGAGGGCGGTAAAGATTTCTTTGGCGTGCTAGAGGAAGTTGTCAAATTGAAGTATAGTGGTGACAAATCGGTTGTGTTGTTCAATTGTCGTTGGTATGAACCGAGTATAAATCGAGGCATGAGAGTCCACAGAATTATGGAATTGTTGAGATTAATCATACAAGACGGTACACCGATAATGATCCTTTTATACTCCCAAAACAAGCATCGCAAGTATATTATGTTCCTTATCCGAAAAATGTAAGGGGCAAAAAAAATTGGTGTGTTGTCTACAAGACGCCGGCCAGGAACCAAATCGATAATAGATACACTATCGAGCCTGCCTATCAAAATGAATCAGCATCTCATGAAGCAACAGTCATTGATCAAGCCCCCTTGATAAGAAGAAGAGGAAGAACAAAAACAAGAAGAAGAAGAAGAGGAGGAGGAGGAGGAACAAATCGTAGAAGTTTTGCCACATGAAGTCAACTATTATACATGAGCTGGGGGAGGAAAAGATGAGGAGGATGTGGAGGAGGATGAGAAGGAACATGAGGACGACGATGTTGAGGAAGAAGAAGGAGTGGGAATTAGATGGGAAGAGACAAGATTTAGAAGATGATGAATAGACCATTCACCTCCCAAATAAAATTGTGTACTCAATAGATGTTTATTAGTATTTTTTTTAATAGAAATATTATTCTATTTACTAAACGAATCTCATATCCAATTAATCTTACAACATATGCCAGAAAAAAATTATTGTGCATTATCCATATTTTTTAATTGTTGTTTTATTTTTTTACTATGGTTGCACACTTTTGTCGATATCTTATTTTGTTTATTTATTGATATGACAGATGTCTAACCAACAACGCGGATCAAGAAAAAACAAAAGTTTATGGGCACGTGGTGTAAACTTAATCCGTGGAAACAATTCACGCCGTTCCTCCAGCATAGACAGCCATGTTCGAGCTGAAGAATATATGCCCTCTATAAATACAAGCGAACTGCCACAAATTCAACAAGCCCTGCCAATATGGGTCGATTGTCTACTTCGTCCTTGCCATCAAATTACATTGCACCCAATGCTAGTGAGCTATCGAGAGGGCGACGTTCTATCTCTTCCATGTCCTCGGACAATCTGACTCGTCGTACGTTCGCCGAAGATGAAGAGCCAAATAACAGTGATGAAGACGAAGATGATGGACATGAAAATAATTCGTCATAAAATCATGAAAGTAACGATATACTCGATTATGCTGAAATTGATCGTGCCCATGTACCACATCCAGAGCCGGTACATAGGAGATTTATCGACCCGATTGGCAATGGGTAATTCCTAATCATCGTTATAATTTGATATGAGGCTTATAATATTTTTACGCTATCTAATTATATCATTTTGTTTATCAGGTTTGGGGAGTGTGAAAATTTTGTCAGGATATTATAGTATCACAAACTATAAAAGAACAATACAAAGCACCATGGAGATCTTGACAAAAGTTCCACATGAGCATAAGGAGCTAATGTTTAATGAATTCAAGGTAAGTACTAACCATGATG
>JANIEQ010000092.1:0-27022 GCA_024708375.1 Oxalis stricta | reverse complement strand
AATACATCGCGAGTAATTACGTATGACAATTAAAACTAAAGCATCATTATTGAAATGGAGGTGGTATTATATATATAAATAAATGTCATTAAATATCAACAACTTCATCACAAAACTCAATCAAGCTTTAGTCATGAATTATATATTAGATCGATGTAATTAATTAACACTGCTTATTGCTTATGATATCTTAATTAAATTATATACTATCTCCGTCAAAATAGATACAAATTTTTCGATGATATATAAAAATTTATATATATTTTAAGATGAAAAAATTAATTATATATGATCAGATATTTGAGACGTAATAACCCATTGATCCGAGAGCTTGTTCAAGTCAAAGTTTTAAGTGGAGTACTAATATGAGGCTTAGAGCCAAGCGATCAAATTAGAAAAACTGGCCTCCTACAGCAGATTTCGTTTTACACTTGAACAAAAAAATGAGGACATATTTTGATAATATAAAAAAACACCTTCCTCTCCTTTGATCGGGCAGCTGATTGGTAATTTCTTAGTTAAATTATACTTGCACTTATTTTATATAAATAAAAAATAATACACGTAGTCATTTCTTCTAGAGATGAGTTTAATAGCCTCGTTTTGTTCTCACTGAACTATTAAAGTATATATTATTATAAATTGAAAAAAGTTAAACGTCATCGTTTTTTTATGAATCTTATTATTTCGACATTTTATTTCATTTCCACAATCACTTTCGCAAATTGAAAGAGAAAAAAAAATCCCTAATTGTAGAGGACGGCGACACAGAAAACGACATATCCCATCAATCATCCTCATCACCGCCTCTCTTCTTCTCACCGCAGACAACACATAGGTATGTTACATACCGTATGTACATTAAGGATTAACTTTTATGGTTTTAATATATTTTATTATATTCGTTTGGTCGTGTTTAGTGAATGTTTTTAGTTTTTTACTCGATTGATTGCATTAATTTTATATGCAAAATGAATACTGACCAATAAAAAACTGTTTCCCCTCCCCTCCACTATGAGTCAATCCAACTCGAATGTCTTCCATTGATTTAGATACATTTTTCCCCAATTTGGATGTTGCCCTATATAAAATAACAATTATTGTATATGAATTTTAACCATGGTCTTACTCGAAAAATATTTGATGGTCTTCGTATATTTTCTAATTTGCATATGTTTAGTGAATGCTTTTAGTTTTTTACTCAATTCACCGATATTCTTATGCAAAATGACTTTATATATTTTACGAGACATTAGAGCTGAATTGATTCATATAAAAAAATCGTTGCTCCACTATATTCAACAACTCAGATGTCTTCCATTGATTTGGATACTTTTTTACACTAATTTCAGGAATGCTCGTCCATGAACAACCCTAAATAAATATCAATGCTGCCTATATAAAATAAACAATTGTTGATGTGAATTTTAACCATGATACTTACCCGAAAATATTTATTAAATTTTCGATATGTAGCATGCTTCTTTTTCTATTCCATGACTCAAATTATACAAATGGGCTAGATAATTTTGAATGGGCTAAGAGATATGATGGGCTTTAACGGCCCAATAATTCGTTTCTGCTTCGTTCGACGAAATTTTGTTTTGTATTGAATAAATATACAGGAAGTAGATGGAATTCGTACCAGAAAATGTTTCAAATGAAGAAATAAAGGAAGAAATTCGCGAGAATGGAAACTCCCCATTAACAATTATCAGGTTCATCCTGAATTACAGGTCTTCAGGATTGCGTGGATGATATCGAGTCTCGAGTTGCAATGGTCAGCTTTCTTGAACACTAGCTTTTACTCTTCTTGCTTGCTGCAACTTTTTTTGATTAATGCTTCATGACATTTGATTAAAGCTTCAATTTTGATTAATGGGTATCCATCTGTTTAGAATTTGGAATATTGATTTGAAATTTCTGGGTAAACACTGTTTGATCGGGTTTGTTCTGTCTGTATTATGCTAGAGCCTTTGAATGTTAGGATTTCCATTTCTGGGTTATTGATAATTTTATGAAAATAATATTTGAAATTTGATTGCAGATTGAGGGAAAGGTGACTGAGATTGAGATACTTCTTCGCAACCAGGGAGAAGAAGGACAAAAATATTGCTGAGCAGGATGCATCCCAGAGAATGAACGAGCTCATTCGCCAGTTTAATGTCATATTTCGTCAGGCAATGAAATGAATTTCCTTCAAATTGTTCATTCCAATATATGAGTGCATAGGTTATTGGAAGTTCATTCGTCTTGTACTTAAAGATAATACTGACTTTCTGATCATTTTATGTTGATGTTTCCAGATAACTCAGCACAAATGGGCATGGCCTTTTGAGCAGCCTGTCGATGTTGAAGGTCTCGGTTTGGAGGACTATCATCAGGTAGTAATTACTATACTTCTTTGTTTATGCCATTTTGTCTTTTTTATGTGCTTCTTTGTGTATGCAATTAGTGTTTATCTTTTATTTTTATGAGACATGCAACCGATAATATAGGAGTATATGCTTTTTAACTTGTGCGTTACCAGGTTATTAAAAAGCCGATGGATTTCGGTACCATCAGGAAAAAGATGGATGCTAGCGCTGAGGATGGTGGGTACAACAATGTTCGAGAAATGTATTCGGACGTGAAGCTGGTTTTTAAAAACGCTTTGAAGTATAATGATGAGACAGAGGATGTCCACAGGATGGCAAAAGCTTTATTGGAAAAGTTGGAGGAGAAATGGCAGATACTCTTGCCTAGAGTTGCCAAAGAGGTTAATCACTCTCTTAAGTAGCCTGTCTTTTATTGTATAAATTAGTCAGGCTTGTTTTAGCATTTTAAGTCTTTTTTCAGCTCTGCAGTACAAAACCATTTACATCTTGCTTTACTGCTATTATTGACTGATTTCCATGCTTAATTACTACTCGTAGGAGAAAAGACAAGGTGAAGAGGAAGAAAAGGCGAAAAGGGATAGGCTGCTGGAAGCTCCGCACATTGACAGGGCCTTGATTTTGAGCAATGAAGTAAGTTGTAATTTCTTTTGTTAGAATTTTGAGCTTTTATAATTATCTTATTTACAAGATGAAAGTTCTAATTTTAAATTTTTTGTTTGCTAGCTCTCTGACTTTGAAATGCAACTGTGAACAACTGAGAGCAGTGGTAGTTAAAAAATGCCGGTATGTATATATTCTGTTCATTTCAATTCCATTTCTAACATATGTATATTTATGGCACTGGTGAAATTGAAGACACGTATATTTTTCTTGGTATACTAGCAAACATTCCTCTAAAGATAAGAGGCGACTTGCCATGCTTCTTACTAAACTGAACTCCGATGAAATCAGCAAAGCACTGGATATGGTTGCCGAAGAAATCCCTGATTTCCAATCCACAGCGCCCGAGGTTAACCTCGATTTGACCGAACTGGTGATTATCTAATCTTATTTCAATGCATTTCTATAAACTGTTTAATGTAATCTTTCCTGTTTAACTTTTTAGAAGTCTTGTTTCTGTAATCTTAGAGTGAGGTGATGCTATGGAGGTTGAGAGCTGTATACAATTGAAAAGCTGAAAACTCCAGGGAGAATCCCAGTACCGTCGTCAGAAGTCGTCATCAATGGTTTTTATGTTATTAATGGTGCTCAATGAAAACAAGAAGAACAGCACCCTCAAGCGAAGAAGAAGGACTTGTGATGCTAAGGGCAGGCTTACTCCGAAAAGGAGTAAGAGGCTGAGCCGTAGAATTGCATTTGAAAAATTAAGGATGTTTTTAATCGATCATATTTATCGATGTGAATGGATTATTTTTGTGTTTCTTAAAGAATTAGGACTTGTTGTTGAAGTTTTGAATTATTTGGGATCAAATAAGAATCTACTTAGACTTTATCAGGATAGTTTTGCTTGAGACCTGGCAAGGTATTATAGGCTGGATGTGTTGACTGGATGCTGACTCAGGAAAAATAACGGTGTTATGACGGAGGACCGACTGGATTGAAGAAGACTCACACGTAAGGTTTTTAACGATCAACTATGGAGAGTCTAACGTCAGTATTTCCGAAATCGAAATTGCCGAACGTCTAACGTCGGGATTTCGAAAAATACATGACGAACGTCTAACGTCAGGACTTCGAAAAATAAATGACGGACTTCTAACGTTTAACGTCGGAGTTAAAAGGCAGAACCTTGTTTTGACTATTTGGTCCCTGGCTGGAGAAAAGTGATAAAGTTTGGTATATATAGTTTAACTTTTTTGACATTTTGGTGTCCAAATTCTGTTTGTTAGATTATAACGATTTAATCAATGATCCAGCCTGAATTGGACACCATCGCGATAGATAAGAATTAGTAAAGAGACCTTTCATTTCTTCCGAACAAAAATGGCGTCGCCATGGTTAGCTACAAACCCAGTAATTGGTACTCATGTACAAAGCTGCGTTTTCCTTTCAAAGCCCACTTTTCATATCTCTGGGAACCAGTTTGGCTTCTTCTTCTTCGTCTTCTTCTTGTTTAGCTTCTTCCAGCTCATGTGTAAAGATTCATAGACTAACATCACGAAAGGATAATGCTTTCAAATTGGGTGTGTTGGGTTCTGATTCTTTTACCACTCAAAACAAAAACGACGAAGAAGAAGAAGAAGAAGATGAATTTCAAGTATTGGCAGCCATTAGAAGCAGCTACAACAACATTGTAATATTGGATTCTCCTCAATCAAGATTCCCTGCTCCTCGACTCTACAAGTAATTACTTTTATCTTTTTTGTTTTGTAACCATATGCTCTGCATTTAAATAACTATGAGCCGGAACTTTGGTTTTTATCAGATAACGTGCATAGCATTCTTCATAAACAAGGTCAGAAGTGGACTGATTCTTATTGGGTATGTATTTTTGTTTCATTTAATTCATTCTCTTGTGAAGTTTGAGATTCTCTGTGGTTTTGTTCTTTTGTTGTGTATTCATATGCTTACTTTTTGCAGGATGAATTTGCTAGCTTGCCAGCTATTGTTCCAAGAGGTCCTATTGCAATGCTTGGTTTGGTAAGCATTTCTCTTCATCGTTTTGTTTTGAACTATAATGTTGGATTGGATGTTATAATTAATGGCTTTCGTTGAATCTTTAAAAACAATCAGGGTGGTGGAACAGCAGCTCGGCTTATGCTTGATTTGTGGCCTTCATTGGAGCTTCATGGTTGGGAGATTGATGAAATTGTAAGTGTAGATACTATGTATTCATGACTTAGGTTCAATGAATTATTAATCGTGTTAGCATATATTTCTTGTGAAAGTTTCTACTCCGGAACAGAATGTAAAGTTTCCATTATAACGTTAGTGGCTTTGCTCAGAGATGTAAATGTCAATTGCAATTCTGTATTGCCTGTATAGTAATGATGTTGAGTTTCTGTCTCTGTCTGTCATCACATTTAGTTTTCCTTGGTCCCTGAAAGTTTCCAAGTAGTTTGCTTTTCATTCTCTCTTTGATTAGATTCTTATGGAATATTGATGGGTTTCAGTTGATCGATAAAGCTAGAGATTATCTTGGTCTCTCTGAGCTTGAGAAGCCTACAAAAGATGGCGGCGTACTTCGTGTCCATATTGGAGATGCTCTGTCAACTTCCAGAAAATGATTTTGGAAAATATGCAGGTGAGATTCTCCTGTAATATATTGCTCTTCCCTCTCCCTATTAGTATATTTGTTTTGTGTTTCAGCATGTATTTGGAAACATTCCTTAGTTTGTGGTAAAACATTGTTTCATATTTCTAACTTGGGCTGACAAAACCAGGAATCGTTGTTGACTTATTTTCTGATGGGAAGAGTTTTTGCCACAATTGGAAGAGGTATCCCCAGAAAATATGCAAAGTTGTAATTCTTCATTAACTTGAACGAAACTAGTGTTCCTGATCATGTTGTTCCAAAATATACCCGACTTACAAGCTTCATAAACTAGATTTGACAGGCAAAAACATGGATGGAGTTGAAAGATAGATTGATGCCAAATGGTCGTGTCATGAGTAAATTTAGTGGATTGGAATCGATGGTAATCCAATTGATGGAGCATGGCATCAAAACTCAGCCATCAAAGCATTATACCAAGCATTTCCAGGACAGGTATGTTGATATAACATCATTCTTGTATCAGTTTACACATCTGGTTTGATTTTTACAAGTCTTTAGTCCCACCTCTCTGATCTTGACACGGATCATAATTTGAACTTTGCGATCTAATACAGGTAAGCTGGAAAAGAACACCGGGTGCAAATTATATGGCATTGTCGGGGCCTTTGCCGGATCTGACATTGTGGTCAGCTGGAGTCTCGAGCCATTTGAGTGAAGGGACTGAAGCAATGGAAGAGCTGTGGCTCGACAGAAACTATGATTTCTTAGATAGCAGATGCTTCTAGATAATCTTTAGTAATAAAACTAAATTATCTAGTATTAAATATTTTGTGAAGTATATTTAAAAGGTTCTCTGCAATTATTCACTATCTATACCTTGGCCTCATATTTTTGGGAAAAAATCTGATTATGGTATAAAAGTAAAGGCCAATATCGATTTTTTGCTAAACTACAGGGACTAGTTTGATGCAATTTCGTTTGTTAACAGAAAGAGTACATTAACTTGTGTCATAAGTAACTCATAACAAAAGGAACTTCAGAAAACAAAGGAAATGCTAAGTGAGCTTCAACCTTGTCTCTAATTCCATTACAACTCTGAATCACAGGATCTTTGGACAAAAGATCCGGACAGGTATTTCGACAAATATGGAAATGAAAACAGGCTGCCTCCATTAAAAACACCGGAGATCAAGCTCGATTTTATCCTGTCAGCACTACGAATCACCTACACGATACTCAAATGGCTATACTGAGCAAATCCTAAGATATACTAGACAAAGCCCTTCTTTTTCTTGTTTCCAATCTAGACAAATAGTTCCCAAACAATCCTACTAGTGAATCGAAATCCTTCAAATGTGCACACCATTGCAGTAGCTAAACTTGTTGTCTGATAATATATTGGCTGGCTTTGCTGCATTCCCATTTTGGTATACTTTCTCCTTTAAAGGACCGTATCGCACGATTCCATTAGGAACTGATTCCTCGATTTAGGATGGCGTCTAGCTCTCCGCACGCGGCGGCTATGAGCCCTAGGAATAAACCAGAAGGCTTTCCTGGCCTGGATTTGAATTCAGGATGGAATTGGCACACCGATGTAGTATGGATGGCTTGGCAACTCAACTATCTCCATTCGTTGACCAGTTTCGTCCTTTCCGGTGAATGACAGGCCAGCTTTCTCAAGACGTGCTACCATTTTAGGATTCACCTGAAAATAAAAATTTCTCGTTTTGAGACCAACAACGGGTTTTGTCTGATAAAATGCAGAACAGATGACAAATATCTACCTCATATCTGTGTCAGTGTCTCTCATCGACAAAGTTTCTATTTCCATATCTAAAAGTTCACAACAAATCAATGATCAGAGTTTCGATGGTGCAAATGGAAAATGCAATCTTCTGTTAAAATACTGACAATTTAGCCGATTTGCAGTCGGGGACTTGGAAATAAGTCCTCCTTGATCCAAGACGCATGGTTCCTCCCATATGTGTTTTTGAACCCTGTTTAAATGATAATAGAAATCGAAATAATGAGAAATAACATAAACAAACAAGTTATGATTATGATTGTCAAGTGCATAGAATATACATTCACCTCAGGCATAAATATAACACAAGGATTCTTAGTGTTAGGATCAAACTCAGAGCTGTTGGCATCTTGTAGACAAAGAACAGACCTAGCAAACTCAATTACAGCAGTTTGCATTCCTAGACAAATTCCTAGGAATGGGATTCTATTTTCTCTGGCATATTTTGCCGCAAGAATTTTCCCTTCTACACCCCTATCGCCGAAACCTCCTGGAACTAGAACCCCATCTGCACCCTTTAACAATTTCCATGCTGCCTTGTAAGCATCAGAATTCTGAAATGCAATTATGTGAAAAAAGTGGTAAGTATAAAAAACAAAAAAAAAAAGGAATAAATAAAATATTATGCTGATTCAGAATGAAAGAAAAATCACCTCTTTTTCTGTAGCATTCTCAAGATCACAAGCTGAAACCCAGTCTACGACAAGTTTTTTGCAGCGAGCAACGGAAGCATGCTGTAGAGCCTTGAGAAAAAGAGAAAAGGATTCACTTTTAAGATAAATGGTTCTTGAGTGGAAATAATCAAAAGGCTAAAAAATTAAGAATTTGTCATTGTGTACCTTAAGAACTGAGATATAGGCATCTGAGAGCCCTGTATACTTCCCAACCATGACAATTCTGACCTGCTCGTGTAGCATATCGCAAATTTTGGCCCTAGAAGTCCATTCTTCTAAAACAGGCTGCTTTGTAAGGCTGCACATTGCAAAATATAATTACAAATAAGGCTTCTTCGACGAGAAACATAAACAAATCCATTCCTAAAGTGAAAGAAGAAGAAGAAGAGCTTATTAGACTCACCCTTGAAGATTCAAAACCTTCAGGATTAGCTTCATGAGCCTTCTGGTCCTAAAAATAAAGGAAAGTTAAAACCTTCTTTTCTTTTGTAGAATAAGAAGGGATAAATATCAGGCATATTGCAAGTTAACAAAATTTCTTACTTTTAGAAGTAGAGGAATGTGCCAGATATTGGGTACGTCATAGAGAGTGATTACATTTTCAGTCTGAAAAGACCATAAAAGCCCGATTATGAGGAACAGAAAAGAGGCAGTAGCGGTCACAAACACGAATTTCTTTTACTTCTAATGATGGACTTACACTGGAACATGGCAAAACCTTGAAAGTTTGGCCTTCACACTGTCGTCAAGGGCCTGTAATAAAGGAAAAAGGAGGATAAATAAAGGAAAATCAAAGCTTCTTAGTTCTTATATGAAGTTGTAAAAACAAAAAGAGAAAATAAAACGCACCGTTGTACTGCGACAAGCCAAAATGTTTGGTGTCAATCCCAGACCTCTTAGTCCCCTAACACTATGCTGGGTTGGTTTTGTTTTCTGCAAAAGAAATCACCAGATCATCAAAATGAATTCCTTTTAAGCTGATGAAGAAGAAATTGATTAGAAAAGAGAAGATTTTTAGTGAAAGAATTTTAACCTGTTCACCAACTACATTCAAAACTGGGACAAGGCTGACATGAATCAAGCAGAAGTTGCCAAAACCTGCAAAATAAAGAAGAAACCAGAAGCTGATTTCAAGATCTGGTAGAGAAGATGATATAAAAACTAGTTTGAATTGAGAAAAATCATACCGACTCGGTCTGAAAACTGGCCTAGAGCCTCAATAAATGGCATGGATTCAATATCCCCTGCAAAAGACATAGAAGAAAAGGGCTCAAGTTGATTTTAACTTTTGACATAAACAAATTGAAGCGTAATAAAAAGTGAAAGGCTTTTTATAGTGTACCAATAGTTCCACCCAATTCTATCACACAAACATCAGCAGGGCCTTCTTTTCCATCTACCGGAATCATAGCTACTCGCTCAATCCACTCTTGAATGGCATCTGTGATATGAGGCACCACCTATATAATCACAAATCCAAGTTTAGGGAAAAAAATATAAACTTTTGCTAATTTAAAACAAACACGAGATAAATCAAGTGACCTGAACAGTTTTTCCAAGGTAATCTCCTCTTCTCTCTTTGTCAAGAACAGACTGTCATGCCCAAAAAGGTTAGAAAGGCCCTCTGAGGCACTATGCAAGTAGCCTACAAATTTTGCCTTTAAGAAACAAATATAACTTGCCTGATAAATCTTTCCGGTAGTGATATTGTTGTCCCTAGTCAACTTTACATCCAAGAATCTCTCATAATTTCCCAGGTCTAGGTCCACCTACAAAGTTAATATTTTTCTTTCTTAAATCAATCCCCAATTTATTTAGGGTTTCTTTTAATTTGATCGATTGATTAAAGCTTGTTAATTTTGTATATACCTCACCACCGTCGTCCAACACAAAGACTTCACCATGCTCAAATGGCGACATTGTTCCGGCATCAGTGTTTAAGTAAGGATCTGAAATATAATAAAAATCAAAACTTTACACAAATTTCAGACACCCAAATCGAAATAGTCCATCTTTACATGAGAAAAGTTAAGTAAAAATAATCTTTTTTAAGGATCTTAGAAGAAATATATATTATATATATATATATACCTATTTTAATGGAGGTAACACGAAGACCACAGCCTTTAAGAAGAACACCAATGCTACTAGCTGTAACTCCTTTACCAAGACCACTTACAACTCCACCAGTAACCAAAACATACTTCATCTTCTTGGTCATTTTTTCAATCTTCAATTAGTTTCTTCTTCAAGCTAACAAAAACATATAAAAAATGAATATTTTTTCTGCTTAAATTAAAATTAAAACAGAGGAAATACTGTAAAATTTAAGTTATGTCAGTTAGGAAGTTTTTGTTTGTTAGTTTGGTTAGTTAAACAAGATAAAGCTAGCACTAAAAGCATGAACAAAAGAAATACTGTAACTTACTCTTTAGGAAAAATATGAATGAGAGAGATGTAATGTAAAGGAAAGGAAAGACAAAAAACTGAATGAGATTAGTTATGTGCCTATTGGCGGAGTTTTTATAATACACCAACCAGTCACGAGACTATGTTAAAAAAAAAAATCCTTTTTTTTTAAAATATATATATATAGTAATTGAATTTTTGTGTGCGTGTAGCCACGACAGCATCTTCAAGAATTGGCGCCAACTTTATGCAAAAATTCCTAGTAATATATATTCAATTTGCTTCTTCAAGATATTCAACTACCTAATACATATATGATGTTTGTAATTTTTCAACTAATTTATGCTTAGAGGTGGTAGTTAGGATATTGGTTAAACTTTTACACCATTTGATTGGAACGTCAATGACATGTTAAAGATCGTTTTTAATTTGACATCATCATTTTTCGATTCATTCAAGCATACAAACGAATATATTTTTAATGTCTCAAATTTATAATGAAAGTAGTGAAAAATTATACTGAAAAATTACATATATATTTACATATTTAACAAATGGTTTTTATATATCAAATCATTTTATTTCCTTTAAATCCCCTAGGGCATGGACAATATCTAATTCTATGTTTTCGTTTCAAATATAAAGTTACTATAAATCATGATTAATCATCTCATCTTAATTACGGTGGCTCTCAATACCTCATTTCTTAGTTATTTTATAGATATCTTTGTCTCTGATATTTAATTGGAATGGGGACCATTATATTTGCCCCAACCAATTACAATTTGATATAATTAACGTAACAAGCATTCTTTTTCGAAACAAAAAGTTTAGTTTCTTTCGTTTGCTTTCATCATCATCTCATTTTATCTAATGTTAACTATATACATCACATCATCAACGACATCACCTCCTAAGTAAGCTTCTCCATTTCCCCCTTCAAATTAACGACTCAAAATATTGCACTCGATTAGCATTTAACAATCTTCAATATTATGGAAATATTATAAATATTTATAAAAAAATTAATAATTTAACCAAACATCATTTTTAATTATATTTTAATAGAATTCAATTTAAATATATGATTATTCATTCATATTATTAAAAATTATTAAACATTTATCACAAGTGCAATATTATACTCATTAAAAAAAATCGTACTTTTATTACGGATATGAATGGTAAGGAAACAATTCGAAACAAATGCAATGGATGATATGGTGATTTCTTATGATCATGTCTCATCATACATATCAAACGTATCCTAAATTAAATATTTCATACCTTAATTTTGTTTACAAAACACTTTCTTATGGGGCATATCTAAATTATCTTCTAGTAAACGTTATAATATTACTAAAGATAATGATTTTTATAGTCCATTGATTACAATTCGTTAAGTAGTTGGTATTTTAATGTAAAAGGATGATAAGGAGGGGACCATATATATTTCATGTTATCGATTAAGTTATGCTTAAGAAGTAAAGAAGGTGAGTCAAAAGGAAATGAGAGATGAAATTGGCAAAGCAGTGATCGATTAATATAAATATAGGCAAGCATTGCTGAAGATAAGATGGATGTTGGGTTTCTAATTCTATAGATTAATACAATTAATACACGTATATAATATATATATATATATATGTATTATTATTTATCATGTGTCTAACAAAAGTAAGATCGATCCATCCCATGAGATCTCCATATACTCTACCCAACACCTTGCCCATTTTACATTTCTTGGACCCACTACCTTAACAAGAAAACATGTACGTATAGCTTCATCTCTATATATCACTCTCCCTCGAATCGAACTATACAAAACACGTGTATGTGTGTAAGTTAATTTGGTGTCTAGAGCATGCTTCATCCGGTCTTGAAAATAAAGATCTATACAACCTGGGGATTGTGAGGTAGGATCGATCGGCCCTAATGACATTGAAACCGACATGTTAGATCAATTCTGAGACACGGATAAATTTATTGACACGCTAATATTTCGATCTAGCCGATAAAAAAAGGAACACGAGATATGCGGATGTTAAGGTCAAGTGAATGAGTAGACTCACTCTAAAGATAAAATTCAAAATGAAGACTATAAGAATCAATTTAAAAGTCTATGAGAGAAGAGAAAATGGAATGAAACTATAAGAATCAATTTAAAAGTCTATGAGAGAAGAGAAAATGGAAGGTCTGGCCAGGAAGCAAAGGATATTCCTAAAAGTGCAGAAGGCATGAATATGAATCCCGAAGATCACTTTCCGAAAGTTCCTAAAGATAATATCACTCATTCCCATATTTTAAGATGATGTTTTCTGAATTTAAGTTAATTTAAATTGAAATATATCTAATTAATAAATATTGATTAGATATATATTATATTAAACAAAATTAAAATTAAAAAAATATTATACATTTTGAGATGAAAAGATAATGAAATTTGTACATATATTTTTATGTCTCTAATTAATTATATAGCATTCGGAAGTAGTATATGTATAAATTCTCATTATCTCTTCATTTCAAAATATATAATATTTTTTAATTTAAATTTTGTTTAATTTGGAAATATATATTTAATCAATACTATTATATAAAAAATACGACAATTAATTAGAGACGAATGTGAGTAAATATTATAACGATCCTCAAATATATGATATTTTAACAATTAAAATATCAAAGTTGTTTTATTTTGAAGACAGTATATATATTAAAAAAAAAAATGGACGCATCACGCATGCATGCATGAAAATCAAATCGGTCAAAACTCAAGAGAAGCAATAAGCATCCTTTTATTTCAAGCAATCCGCCTAACAAGTAACAACCAGCCAAACCGCTCAATCGATCATGACGTAGTATAACATTATCCAGATCAATGCTCATGTTGCTTTATTGTTATCCAATCAAAAGATTATATCAGCAATTATATAATTTTTTTTAATTAATTATATCTCTTACTTTTTTGACTAATTAAATTAATTAAAGTGGTTTATAAAAAATAATAAGTTGATTTTTCCTTTTCAAATCTAGAACTCTGATAATCCAAAGAATAAAGGGATAATAATTGCACAGTAGGTCCTTAAACTATGTTAGAAATCACATGCGAGTCCCAGATTAATGCCCATTTCATGTTACCTATTCGAATTAAACCGCCTCCAACGTTTTCTTGTTCAGTTGAGACAAAATCTGATACTCTCATTAATTTGGATAATATTTTCTATATATCCTTTTTGTTATATTAGGCGATCGATTAAGACATCGATTGCTTGATTTAATACTCCTTGTTACCACCTAACCTAACATTAATTATATATTAACACCGAAAACCTTAACTATATACACTAGTATAATTAAGATGCTTTCAAGTTTCAATGCTATAGTAAATAAAATGGATCATTAAGCTTATTTAATTATAGTGTGTTACTTCGAACGAATTGAAACTTTTATATCTATATATAGTTGAAAAACTTTTCCTTCTAACTAAAAGCCAATTCAAATACGGAATTGCATGAATTTTATATATTTTTTATGCTTGGTATTATTATAAAAAACACAAAAAATAATTAGTGCTATATATTTTTTTTGCATTTGATCATACTTCCCTATGGATAGTTCACGAGTTTTTTTAAAATAAAATAAATTCTTATTGAAGAAAATATATTTTATTGTGAATACTTCCTCCGGTCTACTCTTGAGTGTAAGTTTCTAAATTTTAAGTTAAAAATAATGAATGATAGAAAAAATTTACATGTTTGTCCATTATTTATTATTCAAAAATTATAAATATTTATTCAAAATATAATATTCATTAAAATAAACGTAAGAATAAAATTTGAAAAAATAATTCAAATGTACATAAATTTTATAAAATCGATCAACTTCGAAATAAACATGCAAAACGAATATCATTACGAAACAACTCTGAAGTTGATCGGAAATTACATAGATCTTTTGAAATTGTCTTTTTCTTGTACTATTGTGTTTAAAAGAGAAAACCGAGGGAAAAATATATTAAATTAGAACAATTAAAAGATTGATGCATGCCATTGAAGAGCCAAAATAGCTAAAAGTGTAAATAACTTTTGTCAATGGCGAATTTGAAATGAGGTGTTCAATATTTTATTAGGTTTGACTTTACGCGGCGTTGGTGCTGACAAGGCTTCAATATTATCCGCACGCGACGACGATTTATCACTTTTATAGTATTAAATTAAATAATTTTATATGTTTATATGAAATTATAAAATAAAAATATACACTCCGATGACGTTTTACTTTTTTATTTCATTTAAAATTTTTAAAAATCAAAACAAGGGAGAAGTAGTAGTTTTCATATACTTTACAATTTTATTATCAGAAAAAAAAAAAAACAATAAATTATCAGTGGGGAATGCAATTTGTCGCACGCACAACACTTTTATCGATAAATTTTATAGTCTGTAGAGAGGTAGGGCATTGACAATTAATTAAATCGAGGACTGGTAGTTGCTCAATATGGTCCCAACCAAACCTGGATAGCTAAGGCTGCCACGTCAGCATATTACATGTCTCCACCTCAGCTCCACCTTCTATCAGTCCACTTCTTCTGATCTCCCAGAATCTTTGTAAGATTCTCTGTTTTTTTCTTTCTTATATTTTATTCAATATATAAAAATATATAACTTCAAATTTACAAAGGCGATATTGCACTAAAGTCTTCAAATCTGTGCTTTGCAGAAATGTTATGCTTGCAAAATTATAATTATGTATATAAAATTTTATATAAAAATCTACATATAATATTATTATTATATCATATAAACTGCAATATATCTGCAGTAATGTAATCATTCGTACGTAGTCTGTCGCGTAAAATTTTATATACAAAATTTTGGATGAATATTATTGTTCGTGTGTTTAGTGTACTGGCTGGTCAAGAACCAGCTGCTACTTATATCGAGTGGGGAAAGTTAGGCTATATATACATCAAATATATGTATATTGAATGAACATAAAATATAAATTATCATCTATTTTGAAGTAATATTTTAGGTTCGAAACGGAGTAAAAAACAAGTAACTGATTTATATGTAAAAAAAGTGTCATATATAAGACAACTTAGTTACTTGGTAATTATGTAATATCTAGTGATGAAGTATTGTGATGAGTTTTATTAATTAGTTTTTTAACTAGCCAAAGAAGTTTGTATTTGTTTTCCTATTACAAAACTATCTTTTCAAAATTTGCTTCCCAAAATACAAATACACGTCTTTATGGATGAAGAAATGTCTAACTAAAGACACATCATGATTATTGGTTAGCAAAATTAAACATATACGAAATGGTGAAGGATGAAATTCATAACTATTGAGTTACGTCACGATTTGGAAAAATTTGTATTTTGAAACATATTATTTTAGTTGTTAACATTTGATTGTATCACTTCACTTCTTGTGATCAAGGAAAATGCACAATAGGATCGAATACTTGAAAGTTACAATTGCCAACTGACAAAAAAGGGAGGATAATAACGGTTGTTAAGAAATTAATTCCACAAGGAAAAGGAAAGGTTTCAATCTCTACTAAATTTGCTTTATCGGTAGGATTGACCCACTCCCTCATGTGTCGGACCTTATTAGGAGCCGTGACATCTGAGAATCAAACCCACTAGTCAGGTTTTAATAACATTACATTAATAAAAGATAATTAATTACTGTTCTAATTACATTAGACTAAGACGATCGAGAACATGACCAATAATTAGACTTTTTTTTCTGTCGGAAGGAAGTTCATAAGTTCAACTCAAATCTTCAATAATGGATGGATAGTTTATAGTAGAAATTTATTAAAAAAAAGAAAGAAAAAAATGATCTAGTTACTCTGTTTGAAGGAAAAAAATATATATTTACTAGAAGAATTTTTTTTATTTTTTATTTTTTGATAATACTTGCTAGAAGAATTAAGAAATATTTCAAAATAATATTTTTCACTAGATATTTTGAGAAAAAATAACTAAAAAGGGTATTCTCTGGATGGAAAACCAAATATAATTATAAAATATCTCTGCACTTTAGTCTCTTATGCATTTCTTACTAATACAAAATAGATTTTTTTATCATCAAACTAAATGGGAATATACCTCACTTATCCAGATCGGCAATAACGTTAAAGAGATAGGCAACTGGCTCATCGGAATAGTCCAAAGATTAAGATATAATGAGCTAGGCGATTCACTAATTATATATATATAACATAATAATTATAAGATGCAAAGTAGGGAATAAGAGATGGAAATGATATTATTGAGAGAAATTACTAAAATAGAAAAGAATATTGAGATGAATCAAACCATGCATGTGGGAGATTCTAATTAATGCCCGTGCCTCTGGTCTTGTCTTTTGGAATTTAGCCCCACTTTCACAGTTTCATTCACATGCAGCTAGCTAGATTCTATTTATGCATGCATGTAAGCATGTTCTTTCTTCTGATCATCATATATATATATATATATTTATTCATTAGTTAATTATATCATTCACATTATTTTAAGAAATAAGCTTTCGTGAATTTATTTTAGACTAGCTAGAATATTATCATCACTGAAGTATGGAAAAAATTTACATACACTTTCATATATAATATAACTGTTTAAAATAAAAAATAGTATGTATGGAAATGTATGTAAATTCGATCCTTAAAATATAGAGCAACTGTATAATTTTTACGAAAATATTTGGCTAATATTTTTTTTTTTTGCAGTTTTTGATTACAAGCTGCAACATCACTAAATTTCAAATCCTATATATCATGACGCTTAGACTCTCTGCTCTAGGAGTATGTGGATGATGTCATAATATACGATATTTTTTTTTGAAATTTGCAAAAAAATTATTTCCGTAACTTAAACTTTGGCCTTCAAACCACAAAAAAACCGACCAAATTTCTAACGGCAAGTTTTGATTTAATGGATGCAACCTCAAAACCAACCAAATGCTTTTTGAACCAAATGTTCGTTCCTATATAATTTCTATAAGCACTGGGCAATAAAGTCACAGTATTATTAAAATTAATTGTACAACATGTCTATTATAGTATTATTGTGAACGGAAAAGAAGAGAAACTTACTTAGTAATGGACAAGAGTAATTAAATACAATTTAATTTAATTAATACGTTCCTAGCTAAAATTAATTGTGATGATCAGGGCAGTGGTAGCAGAGGGTTGCAGGGTCATAAAATATGTGGCTCTGATTCATGGACTTAAATTATACTTCATCTAGTGGCTACATACTATAAATTTCAATCGCAGGGATATTTCGCTTTCTTTTTACGGTGAAAATTAAATATAGGGACCATTTTTTATAGTAAAATCTATAAATTCTTCCGTTCATGTAATCGTATTAACTGAATATATTTTCATTTTGATTTTCTTATTTCACTCTAGTAGTACTAGATGCATGAACATCTTATGTTTCTAATATTCAGTGACATTTTTTTTTTTATTCATAGATATTTTTTTATGCTTGCTAAAAAAAGATATTAGCAAATCTGATTTATTACTTTATTATTATTATTATTATTATTATTATTATTATTATTATTATTGTATCGATCTATTTATCTATTGATTTCAAATAAAGACAAAAAAATCATAAGTTTTCGTAGTTTGAAAATTAAATGCCGTGTTAATTATACTAATCTATAGATATCTAATTTTATAAAATCGTTGACTGACTGACTATATTGTACCCCTATGTCTACTAATAGTAGACGTTTTAGTCATCAGCACTAATACCAATATCTTTTTTCGAGACAAAATTTATCTTTATTTTACTGTTTTATCCTTTTTATTTATATTTAAATAATATTTTTTTTTTTTCATAATGGAAAGAAAGAGAAAAGGGCAAATATGTAAAAATTACCTTAAAATTCTCAAAACGTCATCTATTTGAAGACAAAAAAATTCTCTCAAAACGTCATCTATTCTAGATATATGGAGGAGATATGATCGTGGAAGAGGACGAAAACACGGTTATTGCCGGTTTTTGACAGTTTTGCCACGTTAGTGTTTTAGTGGACCCCACATCTCTCATGCATTTGACCAGCTAAACGGCCCTTTGATCCCCACTGATACTCTGCAACTGCTGCCGACAACTTTTAACTCTTCATAAGTCGTAATTTAAAAGTTTTTTTGTTTAATTTTTTTTTTTTAAAGTTTACGAATTTAATTCACTTATGTAGATTTTTTTTATACGAGAGAATAAAATTAAGAAAATTGAAAAAAATTATTTCGAATTTGTTAAAAGAAATTATGTTTAAAAATAAAAAATTATATTTGAAAAATATTAGAAAATTAATTATATATTAAGAGATGGAGGGAGGAGTACTACATAGTATTTTTGTACTAATAAATTGTTTCACGTATGATCGAATGACACACAATTTACTCAGATAAAAATAGATAGTTTGTTGTTAGTTAGTTAGTTAATTAGTTACGAGGCATCGATAATTATAGTTCATTAGTTAGTTGATAATGAAGCTAAGCTAAGTTAAGGTCGGTTTCCCTATCCAAGATGTTGCGTGCTAGACCCGAATTGTCTGTGATATTTTATAAATTAAGATTTAATTATGTTATAATGTTGTTTTAACTTAAATAGACTGATCAAATCAATACGTACCCAACACATCCACGTTTCTTTAGTTAATTATCGGTCGATCCTTAACGAATAAAATCTTCAAAAAAAGGAGTATATGGATTATAGTATGATTAAAACGATTTATCAAAGAAACATGCATATGAAAACAGTGCAATTTTATATTGTATAACCTATAGTTTTTGTAGTCAAATGGAATTTGATCAACTTTTGACACTTATAAACTATAGTTAGAGTTAATATTTTAAAAACTATAGTTAGAGTCATGAACTTCATTACTATTTCGTATTAAAAATTAATCCAAAACATCATATATTTTCGATTGAATGTAGTATTTGATTTAAATATATATGGTAAGTCCGCTAAAAGTAAAGCCTTCGAGTGGTGATTTTTCTTTTCGTATTACCGAAACTTACACGAACCTGAGATATAAATCGAAGAGAAAATTTTGGGTGGAAAACTTCCCACCACCTCACCATTTAAAAATGCAAGTTAAAACATGACATATGAAAATATTTATTACTTGGCATATTACATGGAAATTGAGTTAAAATTAAATTATTTATTAATTCGAAAAAATAAATGAAAAAAGAAATACATTTTATAAAATTAAATAAAGTAACTTAATCAAATTAATTGACTTAAAAAGAGAAACAAATTATCACGATTCTCTATCATTAGAAATAAAAATCTGTAAAATTATAACTTCTTCTCCACTAAAAACATAAATAATCAAAGTTGAAATAAGCTTATTTCAAATCGCAGGATAGTTGCAGTTATGCTATTGGCAAGGTAACTACCAACATCATTATAGGCTCACTCGTCAATTGGGTTCATAGTCACAATTTTGAGTATATATATCTCTCTTGTGGCCAGAAACTTAACAAGTGAATAAGTATTTTGTGGGCTTTGTCCCTTCGAGCCACCCTTGTAGTTAGGGGACTCCATCCAATAATTACAATTTCGACTTGATGGAAAACAAATAAATAGATGGTTGTCGGCCAAACAATCATACTTCAAATAATTAAAAGAATCAAGAGCTTATACATTTTTAAAATTGAGGAATTAGAATTCATAAAATTTTATGAATTGGGATTTTTTTAGAAAGTTTTGTGGAGGGAGAGACTAACTTCACATAAATAACTATGGATTACGGTTGCATTATTCAATTAAAAATGTATCTTTTTTTTTCCTTTGTAATTAATTAATTTAATTAATTATATTTATATATATTATATGATGAATCATGAATATTTTCACATGTCATGTTTTAATTTGTATTTTAAATGGTGAGGTGGGGGGAAAAATTTCTCACAAATCAGACCCGATATGATCGTTGAATTCTGGTTACGTGTATATATGAAAATGTTTTTTATTTTTTATGTTTGCATATATGAAAATGTTAGAAACACATTAGTACACATTGAAAGATTTTATGCCCTAGCTAATAGACTAGAAGTACTATAGGCAAGAACCCCATGTGAGAGTTTTTCATTTCACGCCCCCACTTTCGTTCTCTGGCATGCATGGATCCTCATTTATTGTTTTACATGTCCCTGGCTAGCTTATATATATATATATTGAATATTATTAGTATTTGTTTCAATTTTCTAATTCCCATTATATATTGAAAGAGTAGTGATCGATCGAGCCTCGTGAGAGCTCGAATCAGTCAAAGAAATACTATGTTTTCATGTGCATATATGCATGTGAGGTTGGTAGTTACGGCAGTTAATTGTCAACCAACGATTTTAATCACGCTACCTTGTCCCTAGCTAGCCTCCATCCCACATGCACACATCCACCAGTACTTATAATTTATAACCTATATTATTTTCGTCAGATAATATTTTATATTTATATATTCATTCAAATTAAAATATATATTCAAATTAAATAGCTGTCCATTTGAAGGTAATTAAAAATAACAAAATATGTATCATATACTTTGTGACACAGAGGATCGACTTTACTTTTAAGAGCATCATCCACGGAGCACAGTTTTTTTTTTTTTCCTTTTACATCTAGCATAATCTATCTGGTATTAATGTTCGAAGTTTGCTACTTCAATAAAAGTTCGCTTTACTTGGTAATTAAATTCCCATCCTCACCTTATATTGTAGTTTTGAATTTAAATTTTTATATTAAATTATATGATATTTTTTATATTTATATAAAAGGATTCCTACCATTTTTTGATACGAAATTTCTTTTTATTGTATAGAAACAAAACTTTACAATATAATCTGAATAAGAGACACAACAAGTCGTGTCTTTTACATCATTCCCATCTTCTCAAAATTTCTCTATGAATATGACCCTTCTTATTTGCCAAACTAAACCTCATGGCCCTTTTAATATTTTGTACCTTTTAATATTTTGTATCAAACTATCAGTATTTACCACTTCTCCTTAAAACACCACCCTATTCCTTGTTTGTCAGATATTATAGACATAAGCTAGCAAGGTCCAACGTCTTGTTTTCGCCAGAATTGTCTTACCCGTTGTTCTCTTTGAAAACCACCCAATTTCTCTTCTCCAACAACCTGCCCCCTATGTATTTGGCATCTCGGCATAATATTCAATCACATTCTTCGAGACACAAGACATTCAAAAAAATAAATGATTTACAGTTTCACTTCCCGTCAAACACAAAGGGCACAAAGCAGAGCTGCATATTCCCCACTTCATCAGCCTATCCCTCATTGTCAGCCTATTTTTAATAGCTAATCACATGATAAAACTATATTTGGGCACATTTCCACTACCCGCCACACCAGTTTAAACCAAGGAACAATAGATTTCCTAACTCGAATTGCATTATATGTAGAGATAATAGAGAATTTATCTGAAGCATCTGTTGTCCATGTGATGTTATCCGAACTGGCAATGTCTCCATTTATTCTGGTAATGTGTGCCCATGCAGCTGCCACTCTATCGGTGATAGGATCTGGTAGATGCCAAGCATTGTCACGCCACATGTCCTTAATAATAGCTATTCTTTTCACATCAGCCTCTTCATAAGTAATATCTGGATATAGATCTTTCAATGCTCTTCCTTGTATCCAGGGGTCGAACCAAAAATTGAAAATCCTCTCCCTCCCCACATCATATCGATAAAACCGTTTAAAAATTTTTCTCCGGTTTAGTAGGGTTCCCTAAGCCGAACTACAAGTCATGAGGTTTCCTCACACCCCGCATGTCAACCTACCCGGCTTCGTACGATTTACCCATAAGCCCCATAAGGTTTCTTTTGCCGTGAGAATCTACCAAATCTGCTTTCTAATGACAGCTTTATTCTACTTCCCAACATCTCGAATTCCAAAGCCCCCTTCCCTATTCGAAAGACAAACTTCTTTCCAACTTACAATAGCCATCCTTTTACTATTACCTCCTGTCCACAAATAGCTCTCTGCATTTTGATTTTATGACTTTAATGATTGATTTGGACAACAAGAAAACAGCAAGCACCAAAAACACATGTAGACTCGCTCAATATAGATTTAATCAATAACAATCGGCCATCATATGAGAGATAGCGGACTACCCAAACCGAAATGCACGCAATGATTTTGTCAACTAGAGCACCACAATGCTCCTTCTTTAGACGACCAAGTGATGAGTGGGACTCCCAAATAACAAATCGGGAAAGCTTCCTCTCTGAATCCACTAATTCCGATTAATTCCTCGCCTACTCTTCTCTTCACCAACACTCACAAAAATGTTGCTTTTGCATCATTAACTCAGTAAGCCAAAAACTACGTGAAAATGATTCAACTTTGCCTTTAACCACATAATCGAATCCATATCACCTCTACAAAAGACAAAAAGATCATCCGTAAAATACAAGTTCGTGAGTTTCAACATATCATACACTTTATGAAACTTGAAAAACTCAGGTGGATTGGCCAAACTTCTAGAAAAATATTCCATAACTATCACGAATAAGAGTGGCGATAAAGGATCATCTTGTCTCAAGCCTTTTTTCTTGGAAATATCCCTCCAAACTATCATTTATCATCAATGAATAAGAAGCAGTGCTCACACAAACCATAATCCATCTTATAAATTGACTCGAAAAACCCAAACCATGAAGCATTTCCTCAAGGAACTCCCATGCAACATAATCATAGGCTTTCTTTATGTCGATTTTACACGCACACATCAAAACCTCCCTCTTTTGTAATATCTCCTCACAAGTTCATGAGCAATCGGATATTGTCGAATATATTTCGCTCTTTGACAAACGCTGATTGCATGTGGACTAATAAGTTTCCATTATTCGACCTAATCGAGCCATGAGAATCTTGGTTATAATCTTGGATATTATTGAACAACATGCGATTGGCCTGTAATCCGAGAGCCAATCTAGATTGTTTTTTCTTAAGAATAATGGTTAAAGAAGTGGAGCTAAACTGCTTTACCAACCTGTTGTTATTAAAGAAGTAATAGACCGCTTTCTTGACATCATTTCCTACCACACCCTAATTCTTTTTAAAGTATTAAACCCATCAATCCCGAGGGCTTTATCATTCCATATTCCCTTCAAGGCCTCTAGAATTTCCTCCTCGGTCACTTCTTTACACAAATCAATTGCATCCTCTACTGAAATCAATGTTCCCTGCTCGAATAAAATTCAAATCTAGATGTTGTCGATTATGAAAATTTGTACCCAAGAGTTCAGTATAAAAATCCACCATCGCTTGACCAATCTCCTCCTCTAAAGTAACTACTAAACCATCGGCTAACTTAAGCTTGGTAATGGCATTCTTCGTTTGCCTCTTGTCTCACTGAATTGTGAAAAAAAACTATATTTTCATTCCCTTCATTCAGCCACTCAACCCGAGAATTTTGTTTATAAAATTCACACTCCACTTTCAACAACTCCCGAAATGAATACCTACCGCCTTCTCTTCATCATGCAAGTCCCTATTGAGGGGATCGACGTAATAACTCGTAAAACTCCAAGGAGACTCTCATCGTGGAGACTCTCTAAGAAATATCAGAAAATTCTCTTTTATTCAGCTCTTTCATCTTTTGTTTTATAGACTTCAACTATTGCCACAACGAATACATATGATTACTCTCAACTTGAATCTCCCAAGCATCAACTAAAAGAGCATTAAAACTGGAGTTCTTCATCCACATATTATAAAAATGAAATACCTTTGATTTTTGTTGCTGAAAGTTCTCCAAAGAGACCACGATCGGGGAATGATCGGAGATCCCAACACTCGAACACATCATAATAAACCCCAATATACCTGTCACTGCAAGCCAAATTCATCAAGCCTCGATCTAACTTATAATAAATACACTCACTCGCATCATGCCTATTGTTCCAGGTTAATAAGGGTCCTTAAAACCTCATCTCTATCAAATCGCCGTAATCAATGCCTCTTCAAACTCCATCGCAGCCTTCAAACTCCATACCCGAGCCACCCGTTTTTTCCTCTTCCCGAAGAACAACATTAAAATCTCCCCGAATTATCCATGGCAGTAGAAATCAATGCTCCTTCCCGAGCTATAAATCCTCACAAAGTCCGTCTATCCTCCATTAGTATTATGGGCATAAACTACTCGTCCGGACAAACTCATGATCATCACATTTTAACCAAACAGTGAATCCATTGAGCTTGTATATCGAGCACATGTATATCAACATTACTACTATCAAAAGTAATCCAAACCCTTCTTAATCTTGCGATTGTTGTATTATGAACCACACTGCCACCCCTTAAGACGTAATCCTCTCCATACCTTATCAATATTGTTTACTCTGTATCCTTATTTCTAGTATCCCGCAAGCTTTGAGTTTCTCCTTAACAATCGGATTCTTGCATTCTGATTGCTTTAGGGGTTCATTAAGACCCCTAATGTTCCATGTTGCGACTTTCATCATTTCTTTGTGGCTTTGAGCAGGTTTTTAGGCCTCAACCCATTGCCACGTTCTTTTCTCTGTTTGTTTGGAACCTCGTTTTCTTCCGTTGTGCTTTACCTCCCGATCACTTGGCTCACAGACTAAAAAATCACTCTTACCATCTGTTACTTTAGCATGTTTTGTCCCTTTTGTTTTCCTATTACTGTATAATTTCCACTCATTGGGATTATCATTTGAATGAGCTTGTAGCAACGTAAGTATTCGCCTCCTCATGGACTGTTTCCTCTTCACTTTTGGATGAAAATATCTCCCCTTCTTCAATGGTATGATCATTGCCAACAACTAACATTTCCCCTTCCATATCCGTAGCAACATACTCATCTTCCTCGACCACTACATCAATCTGCCCTCAACAAGACGATCCTCAGTAGGTTGAGGTTGTGGCAAACATAATAGAATTCCCACTATCCTTTACTCTGCCTCTTCAAAAATCGACATTGAGCAACATCATGCCCCATTAGCTTACAGTGGGAGCAAGTAACAGGTTTCCAGGCATATACAATCTTCGCGTATAAAGCCCACTCTTACCATCATCAATCGTGACTTCAGGAGGAAAATCCCCTATAATATCCATTTCTACAAGAATACTAGCATATCTCATCTTCGTCTTACTAACAATACATGGATCTAACATCAGAGGTTTACCACAACAGCTACTAATAATTTCAAGCATGTCATTTTTCCAAAATTGAACTGGTAAAGCCGACAACTGTATCCAAATTGGCAAGCGAGAAATTATCTCCGCTAGAAAAGTCCATATGTGCAGACCATTCTCTAATCAGTAGCTGGTTTCTTGTTGTACGTGGTCGGACCACCTGCCAGCACTCTGAAACTTACTATCTGCATCGACAAATTTGACCAAATGCACGTTCTTCCTCATATAATGAAGTGATACGAAACCCAGTTTTCCCCATCTACGCTTTAACAAACATCTCCATCTTGTAGAAAGGAGGATACTCATCAAATACAGAAATCACAATCGCGTTACGCCATCGCTCCTCCTCCTTCGTTACTGAAGCTGGATCCAAATGAACTATGTGTTTCCCGTCCTTTTGAATCGAAGGAACGTAACGCAACAGTCCCACGTCGCTCATCGATAAGACCCGATTTCACTGTCTGAATCCAAGAGTGATTCACGATTCTTCCCAAATCTGATTTCGAAACTTCAGTCCCCTCACCCATCTCAATCGATCGCTTTAAAGCTTGATTTCCTTCCAACAAAGAACTCGCATTGAACGTGACGAACTAGACTGTCTCATGTCGGCCATTTCTCCTCCGTAATAGAAAACGGCAGTACGATAGCTATGGTCCGTCAGTATTATACGCCATGAGAGAAAAGGAAGAGAGAGAAAGTCATTAAGCTAGTGTTACAAGCTAAATTAAAAAAAAAAAAAAAAATCCTATTTTGCCCCCATAATAAACACATACCAAACCAAACCCATTTTTGGCTTATGCTTTTTGAAAATCGAAATCAATAGTCCGCGGCGACCACGAAACGAGTTCGCTCCACGCCGATCATCCATGTGGCTTCTTCAATTGACGGCGGAGTGAATCCTTCCAAGTATAGAAAAAAGATTAACGGAGCGAATTCGTATCGAAAGTCGGAGTCGATTGGCGTGGACCTCAATTCGATCGGCGGGGTGAGTGAACGGTATTGGGGCAGGATATGGTAATGGACCTAAATGGTTTCATTATAACCTTAATCGATACAACTAATAAATTTAAAAAAAATAAAAATTGCGAACCATAATCTTATAGATAATAGAGAAACTTTTTCAATTTGTCCCAATTGCAAATTTTATTGTCAAATCAATATTTCCGATACATGTCGTTTTATTAACGAATAGTAATTTAACACATATATAAGAACTTTGAGTTTAATTAGGTTTCAAGTTTCAATTTTAAGTCAATGATATTTTTTTCCTTTTCTAATTAAAAAATCAAAATACAATAAAATCATA
>JANIEQ010000089.1:0-22034 GCA_024708375.1 Oxalis stricta | reverse complement strand
ACTTGATTTTCCATCCACTGAGGTAGTGAATCCCTCGGGTTGTCTCATATAGATCTTCTCCTCCAACTCGCCATGAAGGAATACAGTTTTCACATCCAGCTACTCAAGCTCTAAATCATGAAGAGCCACTGACGCTAGATAAAACTCGGATAGAACTATGCTTCACAACTGGAGAGAAAACTTCATTGTAATCAATACCCTCCCTCTGAGTGAATCCCCTAGCAACTAACCTTACTTTATATCTTGGTGCTTGACCCTCGGATTACCATCCTTCACCTTGAAAACCCATTTACAACCAATAATCTTTTGGCCTTTCGACAATGAAACCAGCTCCCATGTTTTATTCTTGTGAAGAGACTCCATCTCTCTCACCCATCGCACCAATCCATTGACACATATCGAGCCTGAAATAGCTTCACTATAATTGCTCGGTTCTGCACAACAACTTCCTCACAAGTTGACAAAGCGAAATCCACAAGATTAGCATATCCAAGTGTATACGGATCAACAAAATCAACAAACCTCTGTGGTGGTCTAGTGTTTCTCCTCTCTCTGTCAATCGCAATTGTTCGTACTTGTTGTTGTTGAGGTGCATCACCGATTTCGGCATCATCAACGGGACTTTGCACCTCCTCCACTTCCTCCTTACTTGGATTGAACTAGTGGAACATCAACTTCGGCTTCTATCGCCTTCCGACATCGTGATCTGTTTCCGCTATTGCCTTCTCCTTCGACTTGTCTAGACAAGCGGCCTCATTAAAAGTAACATCTCTGTCGATAATCGGTCACTGGGTTCTTTCCTATGCACCACAATCTGTAACCTCTTCTCCCGGATGCATATCCTTAGAAATATGCACTTTACTTGCCCTCGGCTCAAGTTTACCATCCCTAACATGAGCATACGCAAGACAACCGAATATCTTCAGCTCGAATAATCGACATGAGACCCGGACCATACCTCAAATGGAGTTTTACAATCAATAGCTACGGATGGAGATCTATTTACCAAATAGCAAGTCGTATTGATAGCTTCACCCAAAAATCTTCGCTAACACCTGCATGTGAAAGCATACTTCGTCCTCTATCACAAAGAGTACGATTCATCCGTTCTGCCAACACCGTTTTGTTGTGGTGAACCAACACAAGTGCGATGTCTCACTATACCCTCCTTGCTACATAACTCATTAAAAGCATGGTTACAATACTCTAAACCATTATCGGTGCGAAAATATTTTACCTTCCTCCCAGACTGCTTTTCCACTAATGTTTTCCACTTCACAAAGGTAGAGAATGCTTCATCCTTTTTCTTCAGAAAGTATATCCAAACCCTCCGAGAATAATCATCAATCAACGTCATGAAATACCTGGCACCACTCTTCGAAGGAACTCGATATGGACCCCATAAATCCGAGTGAATATAATCCAACTTGCCTTTTGTAACGTGCAATCCCTTCTTGCTCGAATCCGACCCTTGTTTGCTTGCCAAAAACACAATGCTCACAAAAGTCCAAGGCTTCACCCTTGAATCCCTCCAACAAGTTTTGCTTGCTCAATACATGCAAACCCCTATCACTCATATGCCCCAACCGTAGATGCCACAACTCGGATTGATTAAGATTCTTGCTACTCGATGCTACAGCAACTTCCCCTGTTATCACGCTCCCTTGAAGAGTATATAATCTTCCTTCAAGCTTGCCTTTCATTATGACCATCGAACCCTTACACACCTTCAAAACACCATCTCCGCCATGATATTTGAAGCCTTGATCATCCAAAGTAGTAAGAGAAATCAAGCTTCTCTTCATCCGAGGTATATGCCAACACTCTAGCGTTCTAACAACTCCATCGAACATTCTGAATCTGATATTACCAATCCCCTCAACTGCCAATGGTCCTTCATCAACAATATAAACCGTGCCCGTCGTTTGCTTGTATGTAACAAAGCAATCTTTATTAGGACACATATGGAAAGTAGCACTAGAATCAATAATCCGAGAATTCGCCTATGATTCGAACTCACGGTTAGAACTTCCTCTTCATGCTCACCGTCATCGAAATTACTAAGAGTCTCAACAACATTAGCAGACTCCTTCTGCTTCCCCTTCAACTTTGGACAATTCCTCTTCATGTGACTCGGGTCACCACATTCATAACACGCAAACTTCTTTCCACTTGACTTTGATTTGCCCCTCTTCTTGCCAGAAGACTCCCTGTCATGCGTTCTTCCCCTCGCCATCAAACCTTCTGCCTCTCTACCTTCCGAAAAGCTCTTTTTCAACTCCTTTGATTTTAGTGCCGAACTAATATCATCCAATGAAATAGAATCTTTCCCATACGAGTAAAGTATCCATGAAAATTCTCAAATGATGTCGGCAATGAACACAAAACAATAAGGGCTTGATCCTCATCATCAATGTCAATTTCAATACTCCTCAAATCCATGATAATAGAGTTAAACTCATCAAGGTGTTTAACTATGGGCGTACCTTCTATCATCTTCAAATTATACAACCTCTTCTTCGAGTAAAGACGATTTGTTAGCGACTTTGCAGAGTACAGCTCCTCCAATTTCTTCCACGCACTCCAAGCAGTCTCTTCACCTGCTATCTCGCGAAGAACATTGTCCGTAACGCTCATGAAAATCGCACTCAAGGCTTTTTCAATAAGATCAGCCTTCTCCTCATCTTTTCCCCCTTTCGAAAAATCCTCCACTATTGCTTTCCACAAACCTTGCAAAACCAACGATGACTTCATCTTTATCTTCCAAAGACTGAAACTCGTTCCTCCATCAAACTTCTCTATCCGGTACTTTGTCGACGACGACGACGCCATGGTAGACTCCTAGGTTGTGTATACGGAACACGGCTCCGATACCAAATTGTTGAGATTACGAACACCCAAGATGCCTGTTCTTTACGGATAACGCACACAAACACTATAGCAACACACGACAAACAAGTAGCTAAGAGAATAAGATAAAGCAAGACACAAGATTTACGTGGTTCGGCCAACAAGTTAGCCTACGTCCACGACGCACAAAGCGGAGAGATTTTCTTATTACTTGAAGATGAACAATATGAGAGGTTACATCAATAGAGATCTAAAATCTCTATATGTAACATAAAACTTCTCCAATACCCTAACAAAAAAACTAACTTTTCCAAATACACTAAACTTTTTAACCCAAATGGACCACAATAAATTTGGACTTTATAAATCAAATTTAAGTCACTTCTAACATATATCATGAATGATAATTCCAGTTTCCAAGCGTAATGACACTTACTATTTATGAAAAGATTATACAAATAAATTAGAGGAATTACGCACTTGCCAACTACGATTTTGAAACTGATGACTTATTGCCTCTGCAAAAACTAAGAAAACGTTACGCAACAAAACTGGAGTTTGAAACTGATGACTAGCACTTTAAGTACGAATATTGCATTAGCGGTGAGTGGCAGTTTCACTTCGTAAAAAATTTCAGTGTCAAGTCGAAGTATGTCGGATTTAGTGCGAGTATACTCATAATTCTTATACTAATAAGTAGACACCATCATTTTATTACGCTAATACAAAAACATATAAATTACGTTATAAATTTTATTTATATTTTATAATAATAATAATTATATTATAATAAAGAGTCACGTTTTTTCATTTCTAACTAGACGCTATCATCTTTTAGGTAGTATAATCACATACAAATTTTATACTTTATAAATTTATTCACAATTTATAATAAATATTATATTATAATAAAGGTTCACGTTTATTCATTTCTAACTAGACATTATCATTTTTTTACAGTAGTATAAATTCATATAAATTTTATATGTTATAAATTTATTCACATTTTATAACAAAAATTATATAATAAAGGGTCGCGTTTTATCATTTCATCTAGAATCTCTGGAATGATTGAAGCGGCACTGATAGCGATGATTTGATTATATATGTGCAGCCTTTTGGATCAGTTCAACTATTTAAGAAGGAGATTTTAATCCCTCTTTGGTAAGTCATAATTCTCTACAAAAATTACATGTTGTCGGTGCAATGTTAACATTTGCCTTCTCTTTGATTTTATTGGCATCAGTACTTCATGAGTCATCCCGCCTGAGCACCAGGATGAATTCTTCATGACTCACAATACTTGTCCATCGTGATCACCTTCTCGGACGAGGATCCTCCCACCTGGCACACTATACACATCGATTCATGCATCATATGGAGAGAGATGCGAGGAGCGTATCTCTTTTCGTCTCATCGATTGAGCTCTGATATCCATCTAGAAGATGAATTTTATCATGGGGCTTCGATCGGTTTGGGGATCTCCCTAGGACTACTAGATTTTGCGGTAGAGATACAGGTTGGGGAGCCTTCAGTGTCTCAACAACTCGTGATTGACACCGACAATGACGTTACATGGGTGCAATTTCAGGATTGCAAGTGGTGCTACCCTAAGACGGAGGAGAAGTACGAAAGTTTCGCCTCAACAGTAGCTCTGCACATCAATTGCGGTCCCCGATGTGTGGCATGCTCGGCGTCAGCAAAGGACGCGTGCGTACTTTGAAAATTGTGCTTACACGTCCAAGTACTAGTACCAATCATCGTCGAGGGGAACTCTAATCTGGGAGGTGATCAGGATAGGCCCTTTACGGTTCCTGGCTGCCATTGGATGCGACATATGGAACGAGGGGGAATTCTGAGGGATATCTGGGATCATGAGACTTTGGAATGGTCCCATATCCTTTGTCAACCAGCTGGATAGCATGCACCGAGTCGGGTTTAGCTATTGATGGCTCATGACCTATGGTGTCCAAGAGGTTGGTTAGAATTCGGCTTATGGTATGAGGCAACAAATCTGCCTTACACGTCCAAATAGGCGATTGCCTAAAAAAATAAAAGCTATGTATAAAGTATACTGGAAAAAAAATTAGATAAATTAATCTAGAATCATGTAATTATTATTTTTTAGAATAATAAAATGTATAACTATTTTATTATATACTCTTTTCATGTGATATATGAATAGATCATGTTTTTGAGATTATTTTTATTTAAATAATTGACGTTTTAGAGTATTGATGTAAAAAATTATATATTTATCATTTTATCTCTCTTTCCACTAAGTTATAAAAAGAGAGAGAGTTAATTAAATAAATAAAAAAATATAAAACAATAAAATGAATATAAACTTTCTCTTAAAAATAGTGCCATTAGTATTGATGAAACACTCAAAAACGTCAAGTATTACAAGACATGTAAGGAATAATTTTTATACTAAGATATTGTCAAATTTTTTTAGAGAAATATAAACTTATTAATATATTTATACGTTTATTTTTATTTTTATTTATACTTCATAATATTTATATAATAAAGGACTTTATTTCTTCAATTTTTCTAAGGCCTCTTAATAATTGAGCCGACACTTGCTATGCTACATCGGTCTCATGTTGATGATTGGGTGCTTCCCATTCCCAATGATTCATCTCTACTGAGCGAGAAAGGAGAAGATGGGGTTGTGTTGGACGTAGGGATACGACGATCTTCAGATTGACAAGGAATATTTACGAGCTCCTAAGTATGCCATCATAGCCAAGACTGGGATTTCCCTCGAGCTCCCCAACATAGGAAAACCTGTTTCGACTTGTGCCATGAGTCGGCTACACCATGTACATGGCCGGTGATTTCATTATACTTTTAAGGTACCAGTGTCCTAGGCGGTGCTGGTATGTACCTTGGTACCAATGCGACATTCATCCAACCGAATGAGTTCCCGACAACACAATGGTTAGCATTTTCTCCACATGACATCAAATTCTTTATCATCCGGCAACTTCCAGATGAAGAACAACCCAACTCTCGTTCGACTTGGTTAGACAACTTTTAATATTTGGACCAAATACATGTAAAGCTTCAAAGTGGTTCTATTTTTGCAATAAACTAGGGTGTTCTGTTTTTTAACATGAGTTATAAAGTTAGTATAATCTAAGTAATTTGAGACCAAATGTCAATATTTCCATTGTGAATACTCATACTTGATTACATTTGAAGTACGTGTAATAGAATATATTTTTACGGAAAAATACATTCTTAGGTTCATCATAATTCAAGTATGAATCAAGTGTTCGTTACAAGTTAATTTATACAATAACATAAAAAAAGAAGTTAATTTATACAAAGAAGACATGCCCTTTTCAATACATTAATAAAAGTTAAAGGACTAATATAATCAAAATGAAATAGAAAGATGATGTTTGGTCCTCAATTTTTCATATGCAGGATTTTCAACCTACAATTAGTGTAATAACATAACAAGAAATGGAATTTCGATCTTCTTTTTTTTGTTGCATAATTTTGATCTTTTTTGTTGTAAAATAATTTCTGATCTTCATATGGAAATATTGCTTCAACTATTGAATTCCCAAAATGTTTTTGTGACGAAACAGATTTCTTGGCTAAACCATTTTATCTCAATCAAACCCAATTATCATAAGGGAATTAATTGGAAATGTATTGTCCATCAAACCCTTCATTATAAGAGAGTTTTCTACATCCTTAATAGAATGATACCAAAAACAAATGGTGATGTTAAAATAAACAGGATTTATTTAAATAATTAAAATCATTATCATTTATTTTTATCTCCTAAGTACAAATGATTTATAATTTATACGTACTAACAATATGTACAGAAACATAAACCTCCATTACATTCAGCACGCTTGCAATTGGGTGGACAATATGATGTTCTACAATGCTTGTTGTTCATTTGATTGCGTGGATAGCAAGCACCCCTAAACAGATCATTTTCTATAATTTTGTTATCATTTAACATCTGACCTTTAACTGTAAACATCATCGGCATATTTTTACCTAAAAATAAGATGTTGAAATATATAAATCATGAATAGTTTTAATGTGAAAATATAAGTAAGACTGGTATGAAATAAATACACATACCATTGTGATATAATTAAAAGGAATTATGAAAGATGTTAAAATGTGAATCAAACATAATATATACTTACAGCTGCATATTATCAGAAAGCAAACGAAAAATGACACTTTAAAAATAATTCGCCACATTTATTTTTGCTGCTCTTATTTTGAAATGTAATTTGTATATCTTTTTGTCCTTGAGAATTCTTATTCTACATATATACTGCCAAGTTGAATTTATAGGAAACACAACAACCATTTTATGGATTGAAAGAGCATAAATATATGATTTTATTTTACTTTATTAGTATATACCAGATTCTTAAAATCATATCATATTTTTCTTGTGTTTTAAGGTAAGAAAAAAATCTTTGACATTGTTAAAAAAAAAAAAAAAAACTTTGACATCCATTTTAAGGTTTTATGATATTTTTATGATATCTCGATTAAAAAAAAAAAAGAATAAATCATGCACAATCTCATTGTGTAACACAAAAAGAATTGGCCCACTTGTCTAGTTATGAGGCCTCAAGCATTTTCCCTTAAAAATCCAACCCTAGGACATACAGTAAATTACTACAAATCTTCGAACAAAGCAAATTACTACAACAAATACAAGATTTGTGACACTTTCTTTTCTTTCCCTTTTTCTAGGGATAGATAGATAATTTCATTGATAATAAACATAAAAATTCATTATATATTTCAGATAAAAGGTTAAAAAACCATTTATCCGATTAAGAATCATCTTCAATATAATAAAAAAATTTCATAAAATTCTTGTTACGTTTAATTAAAAAGATTTGTGACACCTATTATTGGATATATGATTCATGTTATGGTGAACTACATGATTTAGACATCTACCTAAATCATGATATCTGTTGAAATTGAGACAATTGATCAGAGAAATGCAATCTCCTTATTTCACTTAATTGATTTGTATAATTATGATATTTATATATTTTATTCTAACAACTAAAGATATCTACTTGAGTGTTATTTTTATCTTTTATTATAACAGTAATTCTCAATTTATAAGAAAAAAAAAATATATGAAATTATCATGATGAAATTATTCATTGACATGTGTGACAATTATAATCGGTTCTTGTTGACATAGAATACGAAATTTCTTTGAAGGATTTATTTTAAGCCGAAGCGTATTGTTAAATTTCTCGAGTAAATTTAATGCATAAAAATGAATTAGTGGCTCTAGAATTCAGTCCAGAAATATCATTTTAATATTTTGTTTAATAGTATCGAAAGTCAGATATAATTCTATTTTTAGTGAACAAATTTATGTAAAATATAAATATAATCTTATATAAAAAATCATTGAGATTCTCTCCTCTATATTTTTTGTTTTTTGTTCTTTCAGGTAGGATGATTAAAATTAAAGTCTGTATTACCACAAATACCGAAAATCATGGGTGTTTAATCGTTAATTACATGTCATTAAAAATGATTAAGGATCAAAATCAAACGGTATATAAAACAAACACAATTTCCTGGAGGAGCTTCAACAATGTTTCCATTTTCATTTTCCTTTCCCTTTACATTTTGCATCAAAACTTGGATGGAGCAACAATGAAGCAACTGTACCTCCATCCAACAAACACAGACTTTTTTATTAAGTTAGATTCAGTCTTAGATTCGGGGGCAATCCTTTTGTGATTTCGATTCATTAACCAAACCAATCAATTTTGCTACCATGAAGAAATCGGAAACTAAGAGAGAGAGAGAGAGAGAAATGAAGCTCTCTGCGTTGCAGCAGAGTGGTCGGAGGAGCAACAGCTTCAGAGGATCAGACCGTTGGATTCATCATCGGAGAAGGCCTGATCAAATCACCGGCTGCGATCTTCTGGCTCCTTCTACACGGTCTTTGTTGTTTAATCAGTCTTCCTCCTCGGTTTCCGATTCTCTCGTTTGGTCTTCTTCTTACTTTTCTCAACTTCCTCCACCAATACTACCAGCAGTAACCTCTACACGCCGCCGTTTCGCGCTTCTTCCGATCTATCTCAGCTCAAGAACAACATCCACTCCCTCGATTAACAACAACACGCCGCCGTCGATTTCCAACTCGCGTGTGGTGGTTGGCCGCCATGGGATCCCGGGATCCGGCCCCGGCCCCACCCGAATCCGGCGGAGGTGATGAAGGCGCACCAGATTATAGAGAGAGCGCAGCGCGAGCAGAGGATGCAATTTGGTGAAGAACCCCAGAAAAGTTATCGTGGTCACGCTCAATATGTAAGGACTTTCCAGACTCTGCATTTGACCGAGTCATGCACTCGTTGATGTTCGTCCCTTACGATCTGGTTTGGATCGCCGAGGCCGGCGGAGTTAGCAATGAAACTGCTTCCCTTATCGGCAAGTCGGGGTTGAGGACTTTGGTATATCGGATTTGATCAGAGGATGTCGAATTTTTGGAGGAAAGGCACAAAATGGAGGCAAAATGCGGCTTCGTGCTTGGAGGTCAGAATTCTGAACCAATTGTGTCCTTATTAGTGCTAAACATTTATGAGACTGGTATATGATTGTTGTTTGTTAGGATAGGCAAGTGAGCACTTTGTTATTTATCGCCTTTTATCATAAATCTATCGTAAAATATGCTAAATTTGGGAGCCCATGTTTACTCAATGGGGCCATTGTGTTAACTGATAGAAAATGATTCTATCATGAAATTTGATGGAATGACGATTTTTTTTCCAGAGTTGTGAGGAAAGAGAGGCTGGACGGGATAATTATCTTTGCAGATGATAGTAACATGCACAGTATGGAGCTTTTTGATGAGATCCAGAATGTGAAGTGGCTTTATGCATTATCAGTCGGAATTCTTGCTCACTCAGGCGGAACAGACGAATCACCGTTGCTGACTAGCCAGAAGAAAGAAGAAGCGGAGAATCTGGTGCCGGTCCAAGGCCCGGCGTGTGACCCGTCTGATAAGTTGGTCGGATGGCATAGCTTAATTCAAAACCTTATGAAGGGAATAAAGCAGTTTATATTGGATGATAGGGCAACTGTGCTGCCCCAGAAATTAGAATGGGCAGGGTTTGTGTTGAATTCAAGATTACTTTGGGAGGAGGCTGAAGATAAGCCAGAGTGGGTTAATGATTTAGATAGTCTTGATGATAATATAGAGAGTCCGTTAGCTCTCGTGAAGAACCAAACCATGGTGGAACCTCTTGGAAGCTGTGGTCGTCAGGTTTTACTTGGTGGCTGCGTGTTGGAAGCTCGTGCTGACAGCAAGTTTCCTCCTGGGTAAGTTCACGTACACTTCTTACGTTTCATTTGGTGCTTACATATCGTCAGGAACCACTAATTTTCATCACACATTTCATGTTAACATATTCCAATATAACATGCTAAATTAAGTAGAATGTGTGTATTAACTTGTTGATGTTAATGAGGTTAGATCTGGCCTTGGCTCAATATAATCATAGATGGGGCATACAAGGAATAAAAGCCATAGATGGGTTATCTGTTGTTTGATAGTAAGCTTTTTCTCCTGGGAAGCTCAAAATATGTGTGGACCTCCTTGTTCGTGATGACATTTATTTATGTCTGCCGTGTTATGTTATGCATCATCATTGACATTGTGAATCTATAAGAATGGCAATGCTTAGAATGCTAAGCGAAAAGTTGTGATTTCCAACTGTTGTGTCATCGGTGTAAGCCGACAAATTAAACGTTTCCGAGAATGTGCTCATTTCAGTTTTGAGAGTTGCTATGAATTTTAGAGCTTTCCATTGCCTTCTAATCATCCAATTTAAATGATGAAGCAACTCTAATAGGGTAGTAAATGCACTCAGTGAAAAAAAATATACATAGTCAAAGATACTTTGTGTATAAGTATGAGAACAACATTACAACCTTGTCTATACTAGTTTGTCCATTTATTTCACGTCTCCTCGTACATACACCCACCACATTTCGTTGGGATACATTACAGATACACAGACTAAAGCACTTGCATGTCTTTTGTCCTAGAAGAGGGTATAATTTGGGAAGACTAGATTGATGTGATCAAATTGTGATCACTGAATCTTGTGCTAGTGTCAGCTCACCTTGTTTGCAAGAAACATTTCAAAGGTCTAGATTTTCATATAAGATGGGCCAAACTATCTTTTCGGTGGAAAATTTAATTTACCTAAAATGTAATTTTTTTTTCTTTTAAAACTGACATTAGATAAGTTGTTCAACATGTATTTTTCCCCTGCAGTCCGACTAAATGACGGTTTTTCTTCATTAAGCAGATGGATAATCGATCCACCATTGGACATCACCGTCCAATCGAAACACACGCCCTTGGCCGCCGGATGCTCCGCCGGAACTTCCATCTAACGAAAAATCTGAACTCCAACAAGACCACTCAACAAAGCACACAACAAAGAGCCGTAGATTAAGACGTTCTCGAAGTAAGAAGAAGCATGAAGTCAGAACTACAGAAAAAAGCAGTATACTGAAGAAAACTGAAATCATCAATACAGAGAAACTGAAAATTTTTATGCTGTGATGAAGATGTTATCTGACTTCTGCACCAAGGTATGTCAAAAATTTATTAAGGCAGAATGTGGATTGTCTCTGGGCTGGCAAGAGGGTGCATAATTAAGGGTGGGGGCACATATTCGGGTTTGAGGTGGCTGGGTTTTTTTTTTTTTTGGTTTTTAAATTTTTTTTAATTTGTGAGTGAATTCAATTTTTCCGTTTCCATGGAAGACGAAGTGTCGAAATCCAAATATCTATATCCTCTCACAGGAATGAAACCCTGTAATTTGACATACTTCCAGATTTTTATACTTGACCATCCATTACCAATAGGGAACTTATAGAGAGTCTGTGTTACTCCAGTGGTTGATACTTGAATTTAGTAATAAAAATTTAAAAATTATTAGTTACTGGCAAATATTTTAAACACAATAAATTCTGGGCCTGTTTGAAATTTGAACTTGAGGAAGTTTGAGTCTACCTTGCAATTTTAAATCTATAATTTTTAAATAAATACTTATTAAATTCATCGGATAAAAATTTGTCTAATAAATTTTATGAATATGTATTTGTTTCGATATCCTTACTGAGTTCAAGTTATTGTTGGGAATAAAGATTAGCGGGACCCTGTAATGTCCTGACAGGGTCACGGAAGGAAGGAAATTTGCGGCTGTGATGAAATCAAGGCAATTAGTATAAATTAATGGAAATGACGCAAAGGCAACTGCTAGTTTTATCAGCTTGGAACTGCCAGGCATGTGCTTATTCTGACAGCCTAAATTTATCCTTTCAACTTGCCCTTCTCGGCGGCTCCAAAAAGAAAACCATGTTACTCCACCATTCACAAAACAATTGATTAGATTTATTTTTACTAAAGAATAAACATTCTTGATATTGTGAGAGATTCCTATAGGAAAATTAAAATACTTTGCAGTTAAGAGTATAAATAATATTTTTATAGTTGTAAGTCGGGACCAACTTGATCGATTGGTTATTCGGGATAGATTTTTTCTTTGAAGATGGAGTGGATCTGAACTCTCTGCGGACACAAATATTTTGCAGCTGTACACATGTATTGGAGCAGCCCATGATAATTTGAAATAAATATAATTAACATTTATTTCGGACAAGCTTGGGAGGAGGGAGGAAGTAGTTGGTTGGAACTTGGAAGTAGTAGTAGTACTTGAATTTCATGCCTTCAAATAGGCCATGTCCTCAAAATTGGGGAACCTTTTTGAATGAAGCTGAACTGCAAAAGTTGCTGTTGACTGTTGGGTAAAGAAAGACCACCGAGCAAACCACCTAAATGTGTGGATTGTGAACTTATCCTTATTTTCGGAATACATTCATTCTAAATCTTCAGGCACTCTTCTTCCCAATGTAAAGAACCTCTTCTGCTCTTCATGGGTCCTACGTAATCGGCTGATGATAAAATAACTAAACCCAAAAATAAAATAAAAATAAAAATATGTAATTCATTCCGAGAAAATTAAGGTATGTATCTTGTGAATAACTGTATGTGTAGAGTGAAGTAGGCAGTGAGGATTTATCATAAATTTGATATACGTGTCACACAAACAGAGTGAAGTAGGTAGTGTGATTTGTCATAAATTTGATATATGTGACACAAACAATACTGTACCTATCGAGACTCGAATTGTATGGGAAGCGATTACTAGTTACGGATTTGAAAGAATTAAAAATTTATCCAAAAATTAATACTAATAAAGTAGTTATTACTGTTTCGATACTGAAAAATTTATAATGTATAATTATTTTATTTGCTTATTATGGCACTCTCATCAAATTGTAAATTATTTAAAATATCTACTTCCAACAACAATTTCCCATAAAATTTAAAATTAAAATTTCATTTTCCTTTATAAACCAACCAGTCTCTTCTACCACTCCTCACACACACACCACCACAGCTCTCCCTCCACTAGTGGGAAGCAAATTAAACAAAACTCCAATCACAACAAAAAATCTCCTCCCTCCAATGGCGATCGCCGCCACTATTCTCTTCCTCTTCTCCTTCATCGCCACCGCCACGTCATCAGCCACCACAGACAACATCCATTATCAAACCAAACGGCTGGCGAAGCGACGATGAGGTGATGAGCATCTACTTATCGTGGGCCGCGAAGCACGGGAAAAATTACAACGGCGTATGGGAGCAGGAGAAGAGGTTCAATATTTTCAAGGATAATTTGAAGTTCATCTGACGAACATAACTCCGTTAAGGACAAAACGTTTACGGTTGGGTTAAATAAATTTGCTGATCTCACTAATGAAGAGTACCGTGCTCTTTATTTGGGTACTAAGAGTGAATCTCAACGGAGAATCATGAAGGCTAAACGGAGCTTTAGTAACCGTTACGCGTCTCGTTCCGACGATGTTTTGCCGGAATCCGTTGATTGGAGAGATTTGGGTGCTGTTAGTCCCATCAAAGATCAAGGAAGTTGCGGTACGTTGTCTAAGTCTACCTATCATTTTCTTACGTTTCATATTAATCACGCATTAATATCGTCAAATAAATTTAATTTGGAGACATTTGATTTGAAGAAGTTTAATTTTCTGAAATTCTAATCAGTAGGCAGAGACTGGTAGTTAAGACTGAACGAGAGAATAGCAGTTTTGAACTTTCGTATAGAACACGTGATTCATGATTCCAAAGAATCGTAACGTAAACTAACGCCAAACTGAAAAGATTCTAAAGGCCGTTATGATACACCAAAGTTGGACCGGACCTTATAATAAAAGACAAAAGGCTTTAATGGGCCTGATTAGGCTCAATTAAACTTTTGTGTATAGACCCATGTAATTTTTTTTCCCTCGAGTAATATTAGTCTTACAAAATTCTATATATAAAATCATGACAATCTAGGGCGGTCATATAAATTTTAATACATCTATGAATTATTGTAATCATTGACACTTATATTGCCACGTTATCATTGGTCCACTATGTCTGAATTTTTCTTTTCTTTTTCAATAATGATGTATGAATCAGAATATTTCATTTGATTACGTTCCATTTATATATCTCAAGTTTAAATCGAACATTTATCAAGGAAGAATTACAAAAGAAAATAGCATATTGGTCCTTTGTTTTATTGAATTAGGGCATCAGAACAAGGTCCCGGTCATTTTTACAAAATTTTGTCCTTGAAGTTGTAAGAGTGAGAATGATTCATAATCATGTAGAACTAAAGGAAAATGATCAAATTTTGAAAGTCGATGAAAAGTAAAAAAAAAGTTGAGGGATCCAAGTGTATTTGTTTTGGACATTCTGATTACTTGAGCAGGAAGTTGTTGGGCGTTTTCGACAATAGCAGCAGTAGAAGGAATAAACAAGATAGTTACCGGAGAGCTCATTACTTTGTCGGAACAAGAGCTAGTGGATTGCGACAAGGCATACAATGCTGGTTGCAATGGCGGCCTTATGGATTATGCTTTTCAGTTTATCATCCAAAATGGTGGTATTGACTCTCAAGAAGATTACCCTTACCGTGGCTATGACAACCAATGTGACCCTTCTCGGGTACTTAAATTTATTTGGGAAGAAAATTCATCTTCAATTAATTTAGTAGTATAAATTTTGCTTTAGTTTCTGATTTTAATTATATTTCTCTATTTATTTGGGGTTTTAGGTGAATACTAAAGTTGTGACGATTGATGGATATGAAGATGTTCCACCTTACGATGAGAGTGCCTTGAAAAATGCAGTTGCACACCAGCCTGTTAGTGTTGCCATTGAAGCCGGTGGCCCTACTTTCCAATTTTATGAGTCGGTATGTAGATTCTCCTATACAATTACTAAAAAAAAATGACCAAATCATGAACGTCAAAAAACTATAGGGACCAAATCACACTTCCCCCTAAATTTATAGGGCCGCTTGCAAATTGAGATTGTACGCAGTATAACATTAACAAGGGGGGAAAATTTTTATTTTCTTGCAACCATGCCCTTAGATTTGACCCTTAAATGGAAAACTGCCCCCATTCATTCAAATGTTGAAAATTTCCCCCTTTAATTTATGATAGTTCAATTTTTCCCGACGCATTTTTATTTCTGGATCCGCCCCCTGCTTGACAAGTATAAGTCTGAATTGTGATTTTGGGTATGCTCTGCTGCAGGGTGTTTTCTCTGGTTACTGTGGATCAGCACTGGATCATGGTGTTGTTGTCGTAGGATACGGCACTGAAAATGGTGCTGATTACTGGCTCGTTAGGAATTCATGGGGTACGGAATGGGGAGAGGATGGATACATCAGAATGGAGCGTAACGTGGTTGGATATACCGGAAAATGTGGAATCGCAATGGAAGCCTCTTATCCTACCAAGAACGGTCAGGAAGATGTTAAGCTCCACTTGCCTAATATCGAGAGCACCAATGGAATTGTCAGCAGTGCCTAATTCAAATTGGGATTCATTTGGTCGCAAATAAGATGTTTATGCTTTATGTGATTCTACCATCTCTTGTTTATTATTGTTATTATTATGGTCAGGGGCATTTCTGTGAAAATTTAAGACCATATTAGTTGTACATATTTCTGTTTATCAGGCTCAAAAAAAACACGAACCTGGAATTGTTGTGATATCAATCTATTATCTTTCTGAATCTATTGTTCTTCTGGTTGTTTGCTGAAGTTTATATCTCAGCATTAGTGAAAATCTTGCCATATCAATTATACTTACATCCGTATCAAAATAAATGATGTTTTGGATTATTAAATTCATCCATTAGACATGCATTTGATGAAGATTATTGATTAAATACATTTCCACTGATGAATCTAAAACATAATGTATGTATCTTGATACGGAGGTAGTAATGAGTTGCGAATTCAATCGAAGTCCTAAGAAAAATGGATTTGAAGGCTAGCATGTCTTCCTGAAGCTGAAATCTTCGATTTATAAAGAAGAAAGTTAGCATAGATATAAAGAGACTTTAAGACTGTAAAAATGCGCATAGCTAGATTAGTAGCAAATTCTAGGACAAGATACTACTAATAATTAAGAATTTCAGTCCGGAAATTTATTAATTATATTTAAAACCAAAGAAACGTGCACTTTACTCTTCCTACTTTTCCTATTAGAGCATGTGTGTATATAAAGTTTGGTCTCTTTACATTGCCTTGCTTTAACCTTTTGAGGGACCTTGTACTTGTAGTTGTAGACTCGTAGTTGCAGGATCTCATCAATCGAAACTTTATGGCTAAAAATACTCTCTCCGTCTGGGAAATATATGCATCTTTGCATCTTTTCCAAAAAGATATGTATTTTCGGACTGAGTTAGTGGTATTTTTATAGATTAATTGGATTCAGAACAAACAACGACTTTCAAGAAAAATACTTTGGTGAGAATTCCCTATTTGAGGCATGTGAATTAATTTTTGCTCGCTTGATGGTTTATCAAAAAAGGAAAGTGTATGTTTCCTTCCATAAACTAATTCCTATGTTACTTATTCAACTATATGCCATTTTTTTTCCTCTGTATAATCTTCATCTTCGTTTGCTCTGTCATGAAAGAACATGCTAATTAAATATCATACACTAGATTATTAGATTGGATGGATAGATCAGCAAATGTATTGAAAAAAACATTAGACCTTCATAATTAATCAGTAGAGGGGTCCATATACATAGACAAAGAAATGTGGCCCTCCCTATTGGTGCATTATCAAATTCATTTATTATTTTTAATAACAATAATAATTATCAACATGTTTGCTTATTGATTATTCAAAACATTACTTGCACAACTACTTCACTAAGCCCCATTTTCTTTCTTTTCATAATTAAATATTCCAACTGGGTATTATAGCTCTTAATTTTGGATTGATCAGATTCAAACATCTCTGATCATTTTTCTTCCAATACCAAAAAAAGCCATGGTTGCTGTTTTTACCAAAGAGCTACTAAGTTGGTACTTAATCACACTTAAACTCAGAGAAACTATTGAATCAGGTAATCTAAACTCACCTGATGCCAATTTCAACACAACAACAAGATCAAATTGAGCTTCCCTGACCAAATCCAATTACCAATGTCAGATCAACCCCTTCAAAATTCGGTCAACGAAAATTCATCCGGGGAAGGTCAAAAATCAGTTCCAAATTCTCCTGTCAACGAATGGATGATCTCCATTCAAGAAAAACTAGAACAAGCAATCCAGGAAGACTCACTTTGTTCTTGGGCAAAAGTAAGCATATACAAAGTGCCACAATACTTGAGAGAAGATCATAATGACAAATCTTTTGTTCCTCAAATTGTGTCATTAGGACCTTACCATCATGGGAAGAAAAGATTAAGAAAAATGGATCCTCATAAATGGCGTGCTCTTCACCATATCCTGAAACGTAACAAACAAGAAATCAATATATTTCTGAATTCGATCAAGGAAATTGAAGAAAAAGCTCGAGAATGTTACCAAGACATAATCCATTTAAGCAGTAATGAGTTTGTGGAAATGATGGTTCTGGATGGCTGCTTCGTTTTAGAGTTGTTTCAAGGAGTTGCCGGAGGATTCAAGCAATTAGGGTATCCGAGGAATGATCCAACTTTTCGCGGTTCGTGGAGCTATGCATTCGATTCAACGAGATATGATCATGTTAGAGAATCAGATACCTTTATTTATACTTGAGCAGTTGTTGGAACTTCAATTAGGTGATCTTTATCAAAAAGGACTAGTTTCCAAGCTTGCTGTTAGGTTCTTCGATCCATTGATGCCCACAGATGAGCCATTGACGAAAAGTTACAGGTAATTACTCTCCATCCGGTCCTTTTTAAGGGTGTGAAAGAAATTGTGGGAGTTAAAAGGCAATGATTAAATTCTAAGTGAACAAGATTAAAAGGGCATAATTTCATCTTGGTAATTGTCGAGTAGAATAAGATATCTAATTTTTAAATATATATGAACAACATGGGAAAAACTTGATGAAAATTGTTTTGTAAACATAAATGACAGTGATAATTTTTATTACAAGACACTTGAAAGATAACTGAAGATAATTAGTTTCCTTTTGATTTTCGTTGTATTTATATTCTTGATTAATGAGAATTGTGAAACACAATTTGAATAGGAAGAATCTGGAGTCATCTTTTGGACATAACACAACATTCGATCCATTAACAGAACAAGGAAGTCTTCATTGCCTTGACGTTTTCAGAAGAAGTCTTCTTCGTTCGGGACTTCAACCTGTTCCGAGAAATTGGATGAAGAAATGGTCTCACGCCATTCGTGTCGCCGATAAAAGAAGACAACAATTGATACATTGCGTGACTGAGCTCAGAGAATCCGGCGTCAAATTCAGGAAAAGAAAAACTGACAGATTCTGGGACGTAAAATTTGAGAACGGCATTCTATGGATTCCTAGGCTGTTAATTCATGACGGGACGAAATCGCTCTTTCTCAATCTAATCGCGTTCGAGCAATGCCATTTCGATTGTAGCAATGACATAACGTCATATGTCATATTCATGGATAACTTGATAAACTCCCCTGAAGATGTGTGCTATTTACATTATTGTGGGATAATCGAACATTGGCTAGGAAGCGACGCTGAAGTTGCCGATCTGTTCAACAGGATTTGCAATGAAGTCGTTTTTGATATCAATGACAGTTATCTTTCAAATTTGTCTGAGGAAGTTAATAGATATTATAATCATAAGTGGAATGCTTGGAGAGCAAGTTTGAAACACAACTATTTTAACAATCCTTGGGCTATCATCTCACTTGTTGCTGCTGTCGTGTTGCTGATCCTAACTTTCCCTACAGAGCTTTTATGGAATTTACGCCTATTATGAGCCACCTTCTTGAGTTTTTAAGCAACGGTCTAGAAATTTTGTGTGGAATATCATTTTTCAATTGATTGAGAGAGTGTATTTAGGTTTTGAGAGTTTGCTTATAAGAATGCAGAGATTGGCAAATGTGAGATAGTGTGTTCATTCATTCGTAGAATTCGATAAACTGAAAACTGTGATTTGTTAAAAGATAAACAAGTAGCATTGAATCATACCAAGTCTTTACTTCAATTGAGAAATTATTTGGAAGTCAACATAACTGCAAAATTGTCAAGGAACATAAATGTAGAAGGTGCCTTTCCATATATACACGAGGATTCCTTATAAAGACATGACTTACAAGTCTTTCGTTATAAGCAATCGTTAATCTAAAAAAATTTCGCTTGTCGAACTCGGGCATACATTTCTTGCACAGAAATATATCCTGGTATGCGTCAAAAAAGGTCGATACTGATCCATAACTATTCCGACATCCTTGAGAAATCCATCTATCTACCAGTGAAAAGTTGCAGAAAACAAAAAAAGGTGTCCTCTGCATCTGTGAGTAGTTCCAATAATCCCCTCAAAATTCAACTTCAATCCCTAGTAAGGCTAAAAGGTTTAACTAAAAGTAAACCTTTTACACCGGCCGGTTCAAGAGGTGAAAGAATTTGACCGTATTTTGATTATATTGTATAGACACTGACAAAAATGAATTGAATCAACTTATTTCGATCAAATTGAACCGAGCTGATATATTTTTTTAAGGTTGTCCCGATAATAGAATTGAACTCATTAGGTATTTTAAGCGTATTTAACTTGACGTTGTTATGAAAATTGTTTTAGGAAAATCGTTTTCATTATTGAATCGAATGTGCCATATTAGCTCATTTGTACTAGGGCTTAGTCCAGTACCGAGACTAATGGAAACCTTAATGTTGTCTGTCCAGAAGTTATAAAATGGATACTTGATTAGAAGATTTCGAGTTGGAACATCCAAAAAACTTATTCCATGAATTACAAGACAATTATTGTGATGGGATGAGAATATATGACAATTGACAAGGGTTGGACTTCTCGCTTTGTAATATCCAGCGTTCAGGGTGTCGATTTGAGAGCCAATTGGAGTACATTTTAAGTTTAGGGAGTCAAATGTCAAAACGAATAAAGATTGAGCATCTACATGTTAAACCTAACAACATAATGTATTCCGGCTAGACTTACAGTTACAGGCATTCTGATTGAATGATATACTTGAACTCCATATTTCTGCTTCGGCAAAACCAAACATTTTAGTTCGATTTTCTCAATCGGCAGCTCAAAACGAGAAGATGATGATGACGCCATGGAGGAATACTTCTCGTCTTCTTCTTCTTATCGACACGGTTTGCTTCATTCATATGTAAGATCTTACTCTCACTCTCGCTCCGATTCTAATCCTGCAAGTGATGCTAGCCGACATTTTGTTAGGGATAAGCTCAATTACGGGTTCAATACTCTTGATGATGCTCTTTCTTTGTTTGATACTATGATTTCTATGCATCCTCCTCCGTACATTGGCCAATTCAATAAATTATTGGGGGAAATTGCTAGAATGAAACATTATAGCTCTGCTGTTTCTCTTTATTGGCAGATTACTTTGTCTGGCATTCTACCTGATATCTTCACGTTTAACATCTTAATCAACTGTCTCTGTCGCCTGGGTCAGGTCAGTTCTGGTTTGGCTGTCTTTGGAAAGATCCTGAAACTTGGTTTTCACCCTGATATTGTCATCTTTAGTACATTGATTAATGGAATGTGCTTAGAGGGCAAAGTGACTGAAGCGGCAAGATTGTTTGATGACATGGTCAAGGAAGGTTATGAGCCCGACTTAATTACTTTCAACACAATGATCAATGGTTTGTGTCAAGTAGGAAATATTGATGTGGCTAGTAAACTGTTCCGAGAGACAGCTAAGAGAGGTTTCAAGCCTAATGTTATAACATTCAACATATTGATAAATGGACTGTGCAAAAAGGGTGATGTATCTGAAGCTATTACACTGTTCGATGATATGGTCAAGAGGGGGCTATCATCCTAGTTTAATTACATACAGCACAATCGTAAATGGTTTGTGCAAAACAGGCAATGTTGAGAAGGCTATTCAATTGTTAAGGAAGATGGTTAAAGGAGGTGTTGAGCCTGATGTAGGTGGTATATAACACTGTTATTGATGTTTTGTGTAGGAATAAGCAGGTGAAGAAAGCATTTGATCTCTTTGATGAAATAAAGACAAAAGGCATTACACCTACAGTGGTCACGTATAACTCATTAATCGATGGAATGTGCAAATTTGGTGCATGGAAAGAAGTAAAAGCGCCTATGGAGTGAGATGGTTGCTCACAATATCAAGCCAGACAATTATTTATTTACCATAATGATTGACGCGCATTGTAAAGAAGGGCTTGTGTCAGAGGCCGAGGCAATTGTCGAAATGATGATCGACCAGGGGTCAAAGGCCCAATACCATAACTATTAATGCATTAATCGATGGCCATTGCTTACTAGGTCAAATGACAGAGGCCCAAAAGTTGTTCCATTATATGGATTCACAAGGTGTTTCTCCTGATATTAGAACTTATAGCATCTTGATATATGGGTATTGCAAATCTAAAATGATAGATAAAGCATTGAGATTTTATGACGAAATGTCTCAAAGAAGGTTGTTTCCAAATGTTGTTACTTTCAACACTCTATTGGGTGGCTTGTTTCAAGCAGGGAAAGTTGCGGAAGCAAGACAACTTTTCAGGGAAGATGTCTTCTTCAGGTCA
>JANIEQ010000088.1:0-13557 GCA_024708375.1 Oxalis stricta | reverse complement strand
TTTATTCCCTTTAAGAAATATATTATTTTATTAAAATATTTACACTTAACTGAATTGAAATTGAACTTGATCATTTTATGTTCTATATTTTACAAACTCCTATTTCTCGTCGTAGAGTTTCAAACCTTTTCCCATCTAGTGGTTTTGTAAAGATATCAGCAAGTTGTCGTTCGAAGTTACATACTCAAGTGTAACGAGATTATTTTCAACTAGTTCCCTTATAAAATGATATCTAACATCAATGTGTTTTGTTCTGTGATGCAAAACTGGATTTTTTGAGATGCTAATTGCACTTTGATTATCACAGAATATAGTTAGCATATTTTGAGTAATCCCATAATCTTTTAACATTTGTTTTAGCCAAAGTAACTGAGTACAACAACTGCTAGCAGCTATATACTCGACTTCTACTGTTGATAGTGAAACTGAGTTCTGTTTCTTGCTAAACCATGACACTAGATTATTTCCTAGATAAAAACATCCACCAGAAGTGCTCTTTCGATCATCCGTGCTTCCGCCATATCGACATCACTGTAGGCTGCTATCACAGTATTTGTCTCCTTTGTATACCATATACCAAAATCTACTGTTCCTTTAACATATCTGATAATTCGTTTTACAGCTTTTACATGAGACTCCTTTGGATTAGCTTGATATCGAGCACATACTCCTACACTGTAGCAAATATCAGGTCGACTAGTTGTAAGATATAGTAGACTTCCAATCATGCTTCTATAGTTATGTTGATCAGCAGAAACTCCTAGCTCATCTTTTGAGAGTTTGTCTATTGTTCCCATTGGAGTACGAATTGGTTTAGAATCTTCTAGTCCAAACTTCTTGATTAGATTTCTTGCATACTTCTCCTATGATACAAAGCTGCCTTCTTTGTCTTGTTTGATTTGCAATCCTAGAAAATAATTTAGCTCTCCTATCATACTCATTTCAAATTCCCCTTGCATCATTTCCACAAAATCCTTGACCAGTTTTTTCGATGTTGATCCAAACACTATGTCGTCCACATAAATTTGAGCAATCATGATTCCTTTGCTGCTTTTTCTTACAAATAAGGTCTTGTCTTCTCCTCCTCTGTTGTATCCCTTCTTTCCTAAGAAATCTGTTAACCTTTCATACCATGCCCTTGGTGCTTGCTTTAATCCATATAATGCTTTTGTTAATTTATATACATGTTCTGGATGATGTGGATCTACAAATCCTTTGGGTTGAGCAACATACACTTCCTCATTAATGTATCCATTTAAAAAGGCACTCTTAACATCCATTTGATACAACCTGATGTTCAAATGAGCAGCTACTCCAATGAGAAGTCCGATTGACTCTAATCTAGCTACTGGTGCAAAAGTTTCATCAAAGTCTATTCCTTCAACTTGTGTATATCCTTGAGCTACTAACCGAGCTTTGTTTCTTACTACATTTCCATGTTCATCAGTTTTGTTCTTGAAAATCCATTTGGTTCCTATCACATTGATTTTATCAGGTTTTGGTACTAGTTCCCATACATTATTTCTTTCAAACTATTGTAACTCCTCTTGCATGGCTAGTATCCAGTGTTCATCTTTTAGAGCTTCATCTACTTTAGTAGGTTCGATCTTGGAAATATAACATCCATGATTATTCAACCTTCTATAGTCTGTTCGTGGTACATCTCTTGTTCTTCTTCCTTCATTTATTCCTCCTATTATATCTTGTACCGAATGGCTCTTCCTGATTCTAGATCCTTTATTTCTTCTTACACTTGTTATTTCTTCAAGTTCTTCTTCGATGAGACATTTCCTCTTTCGACTCTATTTCTACTTCTGAGTTATTCTTCTGAGTTTCTTCTTCCTCTTCTTCTTCAATATGAGCTTCTTCAGTAGTAGCATTCCTAAATACAACATTTATTGATTCCATTACTTGTTTGAGTTCTCTTGTTGTAAACTCTGAAGGCTCTGCTATTTACTGCATATCCCAAAAATATCCCCTCATCACTTTTAGAATCAAACTTCTTTCGTGGATCCCTATCCTTGAGAATGTAACAAGTACTACCAAAAGTTTGAAAATAGTCTACTCGAGGCTTCTTTCCTTTCCAGAGTTCATATGGAGTTAACTTTGTATGTGGTCTGATGTAAACTCGATTCCCTATATAGCAAGTTGTATGAATGGCTTCTGCCTGAAGTGTTTTGATACTTTGCTAGCCATCATCATCACTCTGGCCATTTCTTGCAATGTTCTGTTCTTTCTTTCTACTATTCCATTATGTTGAGGAGTCTTGGGAGCTGAGTACTCATGAGTGATTCCATATTCTTCACAGTATTCCTGAAAATCTGAATTCTCGAATTCTCTACCATGATCACTTCTGATTCTTTTTATACGTTTTTCTTTTAAATTCATCGAGTCTATTACACAAGTTTTTAAAAGCTTTGAAGGTCTCTGATTTGTCCCTTAAGAATGACACCCAAGTATATCTAGTGTAGTCATCCACACATACAAAAATGTATTTTTTTCTTCCATAGCTCTCAATTTCTACTGGCCCCATGAGATCCATGTGAAGCAGTTCCAATGGTTGAGATGTGGTGATCTTCCTTACCTTTTTGTGTGCTTCTTTAGTTTGTTTTCCAAGTTGACAGTTTCCACATCGTGGATCATGACTTCCAAATTTGGGTAATCCTCTGACTGCATCATACCTTTCAAGATCTTTCATGTATCTTATATTCATATGACCAAGTTTCTTGTGCCATGAGCTTACTTCATCTTCTCTGCTGATATAACACTTGTACTTAACACTTAGCTTGTAACAATTATCAACTGTCCTTTCACCACTAATTCTTAAGTTATTCTTTCCATCATACACTTTACAGTTGTTTTTGCTGAATTTAACAAGTAGATTTTGATCACACAATTGACTTATACTAATGAGGTTTGCTTGTAATCCATCTACCAGAAGAACATTTTTTAATTCAAAATCATCTCCTAAATTAAGTGTTCCTTCTCCAATTATCTTACTCTTGTTACCATCTCCAAAAGTTACTGATCTAGTACTTTTGAGTATTATATTGCTGAGTTGCTTCTTGTCACCAGTCATATGTTTTGAACTTCCACTGTCTAGATACCAGATGTTTCCATCCTCAACTGCTTCTGTAGGATTTAACGATTTCTTCTTTGATTACTTGAATTGTGTCTTCAAGTTCTCGTGTCTCACCGGTGATAAGTGATTTGATCCAATATAGACATCCGAAATGTCTAAGGATTCCTTCCGCTACTAGTTGAATTGTTGACTTCATGATGGTTAGGACTTGATCTCACCGAATTACGTTACGGTGCCTGCTCTGATACCAATTGAAATTTGATAGCCCTAACTCTTTTCGACTAAGTCACCTAAGAGGCAACTTAACCAGTTACAACTCAAACCTAATCTGACAATCACTTGTATATATCTCGATTTTATCAAAGTGATTCAATCAGATGTACAAATGATCTACTTAAGAATAAACTCAATACAAATATAAAATCCTATTCTTAAGCTAGATACTAAATGACAGCGGATAAACAACCAATACTATTAAAACAGTTAAACTACTAAAGAAACAATCCAAGTATTATAACTGTAAAAACAATAGTACTATCAATACCTAACACAATTTATAACTAATAATCAAATGATAGCTCGAAGTATAATAAACTGTGTAAGATAATCTAGTACTTGGTCAGACACAACTGAACCAGTACTTACAAATCAACTACAACTTACGAACAAACTAAATGCAGTATAAAACAAGTAGTAGTTCAGTAGGAACTGAACTAGACTTACAATGGACTCCTAAGCTCCTGCTGATGCACTTTAGTTGAGTAAGTTGATGATGCCTAAGTCCTTCCTCCGGATGACGATGATGATCGTGACTTAGCGCTCCAAGTGTCGAACTAACTCGATCTATACGATCCTGAGTTAGTGCCCTTCAAGTCGAACCAACTCGGTCAATTGAATACGAGTTAGTGCCTGTCTGATCTGATTCAGTTGAGTTGCTATTGAACCAGAACCTTCGAATCGACTCAGTTAAATGATCATCGAATCGGATACGTCGACAACAGTTGTGAATAATGTGATCTTGTAGATCTGGTGATCTAAAGATCTAATGGATCGTTTGTGCTATGAACTGTTTGTGATGAAGTCTCTCTAAGTTAAATATGTTTGTGCTTGAAGACTTTAGACTGAATGGATCAGTCTTAACTATTGGAGTTAAACTGATTCGATCATCGACATAACAAGATAAGTCTCTCGAGACTGGTGTCGAGGTTTGAGACTTATAAACAAATCAAACAAATAATAACAAGTTAAGCGTGCTGGTTTGATTTAAATGATGTAACACCTCAACGAGTAGAAACTCGACCAGTTGTTACGATTTGGCGGATACGTTAACAATCCTGAAACAAATAGAGATTTGTCTCAGACTTGTAAAACGCGATAAGATGGATAGAACAGTTCTCACTTAGATTAGATCGAACTGTTGGAGCATATAAACGTTGTTGGATTTTGGCACAATATAGATTAAACAAAAACAAGAATAGTAGAGATTAAACGCGAGAGATTCAATACGAAACAAATAACAACTTTGTTTAAATTTATTCAATTAAAGATATATCGCGGTTCGGCGTTAAATAGCCAACACCTACGTCCGCGGACCAAAGGGCCGGGTAGAAGTTGCTTACAATGGGGAGAGTAATATAACTCGAATTACCTGAGATGCGTGTACAAGCCACACGTCAAGACTATTGATGTAATTCGATTATCTCCTATGTAAATTCTAGACCTAGGACCGACCTATTCTAGGACCCTACCAATAACGAGCCACGACCGGCTAGTACTCTCGATCTCTACACACCACTCTATGAATTTGGATAATCTATGGCAACAAACTAAAGGGTAGAGTGGAATGGACGTCACTCTATCTTCCTCCTTGTGCTCCGTTTGTGCAAAGAATTCTTGTCGATTGATTGTCTTCTATTTATATCCTTCTTTGCCTTGATCATCACTCATTTGCCTAATGACAGAGTTGATTGTGATTTGATATGATATTATTCCGATTCTCATCTTCTTTCCTTTTATAATGTCGTGGTCTTCAAGGAAAAAATCTCCATGTTGGTTGTAATCCTCGATTTGATCTTCGTCTGATTTTATTTCCATAATTGTGCTAATCCACGTCGGCGATCCTGATTTTCCTTTGATTTGATCTCTCGTGAGTTTTAGGCTGTAGATGTTAATATTCTTTTATTATATAGCCTATGTCAAAAAGTGACAATCATATATCAATAGAACCGATTGATAGTATATGTACTTGCATTCTTCCTAGGATGTCAAGGCCCCATCTCTCGGTGTTACTTAACTCAAACACATGCACGGGCTTATCTTCAAGACCACTTCTAATGGTTCCCACGTAATTCTCGAAAGGATCTATCCCTTCAAGGCGAGGAACTCAGAATGCAATTTTGTAGAGATCGATGTCTTTATAATCGGCATCAACTTCTTCATCCCCCCTCATTTCGGACGTCTAACCAACCCTTCCATGGACAGTCGCTTGCCAATCTTCTTACGCTTGGAGGGAGCATTCTCATCGGGCACTTGCTCGACTTCGGCTCATCACCGGACGTATAGCTTTGCCTTTACCCTTATCGTCGGGTTTGGCATATTTGCATATACTCTTGAGTTCCCCGAGTTCGATAGGGCATGCCTTAGTCAAGCTCCATTTACTCGGAAAATCCTCGGAGTCGGATCTAGCCTCGAACATGCATATCGTAGAAACCGCCTTGTTAGTTGCCGTTCGATATAATCTCCTACGAATTTACCAAGTTGACAAAAAGGTTGATAAAGGCACTCGGAGACCGTGTGTGAAAAAGGATTTGAGGATCCGGTATCTTGTCATCCCAAGTCTAAATCTTATCAGCCAAGCTTGTTAAGGCGAAACTATACCCCTTGAGACGGTCTGTATAACTTGGCCCATACAATCATCAACTTCTTGTTTTCGTGGAGCTCACATTATACATCTCACAACCAGGTCATGACGGGCTCGGTCTTGGGAAGAATGGGGGAGTCACGTACGAGGTCTAGTTAACATATCAAATCGACATCCGACTTAACCCCTTCGCCCTCCTGATCGTCCTAATAGTCTTCTTCATCCTCATCACTCTTGCCAGACCTTATCACCCTCTTCTCCATCAGCCCTCGTCGGGCTCTCCCTCGAGCTGCACTTCACGAGTGCTAAGGTTCTCATCGGACTTTGTCTCATCGGTCTCAGGACGAATCGTTTTCGGGATCACTTTTAGGACTACCATCGCTTTTACTTTGGTTCACTTTTATTTTGAAAAACTAAGGTTGTTTTCGGTCTCTCTATTAACGTCAACCTTTGTCTCTCAAACAAGGGTGTAGGATCACACTAAATTGCTGAAAACGGTAAAAAATGATAAGGGCATTCCTTCTATTTATAGGGGATGAAAAGCATTATGAAATAAATTGTACGGAAATTGGAAGGCAGAGAGACTCGATGTAATTCATTAATGTCGATATACTATCGGTTTGCCTAACCTAACCAATCTAAATGGAATCGGACCAATCCAAATTAAAACGGTTCCGATAAAAATTGATTTCTCTTCAGTCCAATTTCGATTAAAAGTGTAATTTTTTCGTTCAATCTCCATTCGCCTAGTTCGCGTCGTTGTCGTCTCATCTGTCGGTCACTTGGTCACAACAACGCGCAAGGACGTGACTGGCGCTCGAGTACAAAAGGAATCGGCAATGCTGTCTTACCATGAAACATTTTCCGAGCTCCTCGAAGGGGTTAAAACATCCCGGAGAATCCTATAAAAATTAATTTCTTCCACGAAGGTAACTCTTCGTACAAGAAAGAGGGCAAATGATTAAAGAATGACTCCACGAGGTAAGACAGTGCTGATTGGGAGAGTCGGGTCGTCAGACATACCGGACTCATGTGACCCACATAGGTCCGAATCGGCTCTCTCACATCAGCCTCCCGCTCGGGGGCAAAATGGTTTGTGGGATAAACCACTAGAGGTTGCCCATAAAGAAACTAGACATGACCTCCATCAAATCCACGAGATAAAATACATCACATCACATACGCACTTGAGTAGACGAGTTGATCATAATCTCTCTCTCTACTCGAGTCGGACTCTCTCTCTCTCTCTCTATAGATTAGCCAACACCACGTGACCCGGTCGGGCATCGTGGTGAGCCTTTGGAGGTCACATTAGATCGTAGACGCTCAAATCTTCCCTTAAGGGTCTTCCTCTCTTATGGATCGAGTGTGTACAACTTCACTAGTAGGAAGCGCTAGCTCTCCACATTTCTCTAGTCTCGTTCCCGGACGAAACACATTCATTATCCTCTTCACCCAAAGTAGGATTTTAAAACATCGGGTGATAAAATAAATTATTAAACTTAAACTCGTACCGTTTAATATTATATAGTTTGGACATAGATATTTTTTATTAATGTATAATACAATCTACCCATCCAAAATTCACTCTCTCAAGAATCGAATTCGTGTTCTTACTATGAAGGAAAGGTCATAACCACTTGGATCACGTTGATGTGGATATTTGACTCATGATAATGAACCGATAAAATAAAATAAAAAATGACAAGTAACTAATCAAAAGAATTAGACTCCGGATGATCCATTATATTGAAGATATTATTTTAAAAAGTAATTATTATATTTCTATATTAAAACAGCCAGATAAACACTTCCACTCCGCGCTAATACATCACAAGATTGGAATGGCAGTGGCGGTTAGAAATCGCTCGTGCACGTATGTTGAAGTTCCCGCTGATATTCTGCTCACCGATGCCAAAGCCTTGCTAGTAGGAATGCAGATGGCATTAACTTGGTCTTCACCCGGTCACTTTTGAAGTGGGCCCGCTTTCGTTGTTGAAAATTAATCTATGTTATCCGAGCTCCAATTTTTTGTCTAGCCACGCTGCTTTAAATGTAAATAGGAATTTTATTCCATTTTTTTGCAAGCTTTAGATTTAACTATTATGTTAAGAGGGACCTGGCTTTAACAATCTTGAGTCATTTTAATGCATGATTTTCTCAATAAAATTTTATCTTTTTATCAAAAAGAGGGTGGGTAATCGCCTTCCACACTTGTTGACTAACTTGAAATGAAACTCGAAATATCATTTCCCTTCCTCTATATACTTTATAGCTCTCTCCGATGTTGAATGAAACCACATCTTAATTTAAAATGAAAAAAATGGATATGTGATTCCCGTAATGGTCGTATGGACCACACTATGCTTATTTTCTTCAAAAAATATTCAAAAGTTAGAAACCGAGAAAATTCTGTATGTATTGTTTATTTTTCTTTTTTGTCACGCATATAATACTCGTTGTGTATCAAGAAACGTATTTCTTGGTGTCATTTTGTACCTGAAGACACTACCCAAGGAAGAAATGCAAAGTTGAGCTTACTGGTTGTCCTCTAAGTCAATCGGCACTTCTCCTTGAACATTACTGGATCGTCAGTCAGAAAACACGGAATATAATTACTAATGTATAAATTATGAATGTGAAGTTTATTGATGACCACAAATGTTATTATATATTTTATACAAACCAAATTGAATCAGCGATCAATCAAGATATATATATATATATATAACAATATATTTACAAGTTCACCATGGAGAAGGCACAGAGTTTGAGGATGGTGTGCATGACTTGCCTGAAATGGATCCATTCATCCATGCTCCCAATTATCCAGGCTTGCTTACTTCAAGTTTGCCGTTGGAATGTTTGTCCGGCATGACATGAATTAGCTTGAAACCACGAATCCTAGCTATCCAAATCAACAAGAGTCTATTCCTCTATAAGAAAAGAAATATATAATTAGTCACAATATTTGCTCCATACATTCATGCATGATACATAGATTTAAAGTGAACAAATTCAATATTTGATGGAAAGTAGGTTCTCAGGTTAAATCATATATAATATATAAATGTGTTCTCCCCATAACATACTCTGACTGTCTTTTGTTGTGGCTAATTGTATAATTGCTTCCCCTTAAGCTTATAAAAATAGATGAATAATAATAAATAATAATGATATGACACTCAATATCCATGAATGCATATGTAAAACTAGAAGTATAGAATAGATGGAAATACCATTAGCTCTAAGTACCTAACTTTTTCTGCAGTTGGTTTTGACAAAATTCATTTGACACCTTTCTGATTTGGATTTAATCATACAAGGTCATTTAAGCCAGCTTCCGATTTAGGAATCTCAGCCGACTCTACCATATATAATTCTCTTCACAAGATAATCATGGATGTATCTGTCAAGCCTGCAAAGTATCACCCAAAATTAGCAAACACTAGAATAAGATTCTTACAAGCTTTAATGATACACAAAACTAAGTAAAACAAAAACACACTCACATCTTCACAAATCTCTGTTAACTAGAAGAAAACTGATACAAATTAATTTCCGATTTGGGTAAACTTGTTACACTCCAAATCAAAATGAAACAGAGTGAAGGATTAGTTATGGTCATGTGTGTATTTGCCCCATCATATTTACTTCTCACATATTATCCAGATAATTTTGTTAAAATATACTTCTAAAAATAATTTATATTTAGATTATTATTTACGATGGACTTGATTGACTACTAAAAATATTTAATGAGCTTACTAAAAAGAATTAAAAGTTTCAGGGTTCAATTTTTGCAAAGTGAATAAAGATTAGGGAGCATTTAATTACAAGTAAAAACATGTGTGCTTTGCATGCCTGATATTTATTAGGTTATGACACCTGAAAAGTAAAATAAATTTAAATTATAAACTCTATCATCCTGGTTTTCTTTTTCATTAGTTAAGTAATTGAAAAAAATACGAACATGAAAGAAGGGTCGGGAAGTGAGACGGAGAACGAAGAAAAAAAAAAAAGAAGAAGAAGAACAGGTACGAGAGAGATCACGACGAAAGAGGGGGAAAGTAAAATCTTTTTACTCCTAGATAGTACATTCACTCTTCTTTTGATTGTTTTTGTTGTGTAAATTTTATATGAATTCGTCTCCAATTTATTTAATGTTATGAAGCTTTGACTTTGTATTGATAGAAATTAGTAATAAATTAGTTATTATTCTACTTAAATTCATGGAATGATGGCTTAATCATAAAACGGTTTGCAAGTTTAGTTTATGTGCTTCAAGTCAGATATATGTCCTGCAATAAAAATTTTAATTGTTAGTCTATCAAAGTGCTAAAATTCTGCATTCATCCGGTGTAGGAATTGATAGTCTATTATATAAAACGAATAAGAATTTATGAGAGATATATATTGAAAAATATGTTTGATGAATTTGGTTGTGGAAACTAATGATTGCGTATCGATTTGATTATCGAAACAATATTACGTGCTTGGTTTGATAAAATATAATTATTGAATTGATATTTCGAGCTTTCGTTAATTGATTAACTTCAAAGCTATTTTTATCCATGAATTACATATTAATTAAATAAAAAAATTGACTTCCAATGATTTGAAAAATGCTTGAGAACTAATTCATGGAAATAAATTCGAGTTTGTTGGTGTAAACGATTTTCGTATAAATTTCTGAAACCAATTTTTGATTCTGGTTTTTGACATTGGATTTGGAATTATTTATCGAAGGAAAGTATAAATACTTCCTATTGGCACACGTATAGGTTATGGCCATAGACCGATTCAATGGGACTATCTATTGTTGGGTCCCGTCACACGTCTATCATTGAGGGCAGAGTGACTTGGTAACAAATGGGCCCATGGTGAGGCCGAGGTATGCTTTGTGGTAACTCTAAACCAATAGACGTGGTAAGGCGTATCGTTACGGTACCTAGACGGGATCTAGGTACCACGTGACAATCGACCGACTTGGTTAAATGTCGGAGCTTCACTGGATTAATAAACCATTTCGATTTTACTCAATTATGACTTACATAAAACCGTTTTAACTAGTTTGGATTTTAAATTGATAAATCTGCGTTTTAAAGCGGATTTGGATTTGTGAAGTATGAACTATGATGAGATTTGATAAAAAAATTAAATTTATTCACTCCGTGTATTCGAGAGAAATGTCTAGTTGGTTTCGATTTGGCGAGTGTCGGGCTAGTGGATTTTGGTAAGGGTGTTCTGGTTATTTGGATCTTTGTTGGTTTGTGTTTTGGTTTTGAGAAACCTTTAAACTTTCATGGGTTCGTTTGAGTGTCGGGATGTTGGGTTTTGGAAAAATATATATAAATATATTCACATTGTTTTGGGAAGAAATCGAGTTTGTGAAAACCTCTAATCGATTTTGAAACTTCTTTGGGTGTATAATTTATTAGTCTATCTTTATATTATTATATTTTGTATTTGGTACTTACTGAGTGCGTTGTCACTCATCCAAATACTACATTATTTTTCTTGCGAGTGTATAGATTAAGCGACTCGAGGAAGCGCGTGACGACGTTCGAACTTCTTTCATTTGTGTATAATCTTTCATCATTTCTCAAATAGATATTACTCCGTGTTGGTAGAGTTAAATTGTAAAAATATAATGACTTGTTAAGTAAATTGATAAATTATTTAATAATTTAATACTTGTGGGATTGTAAATAGTAAATAGGCTGGTCTTAATCTCGCTTGAGGAGATTGAGACGCCGATCACGACAAGGGTGATTTTCGGGTCGCAACAAAGGTGGTATCGAGTCGAGGTTATTATCTATGGGTAGGTGATCGAAATACAGAAACCACACGTAGTTAAGCCTTTTCTCCTCTTCTTATTTATTGTCTCATTACATAACCTTGAATCCATAGGACTTTCTTTATTGAAGGTGAAATTGGATGACATAGTGATTGAGAAATGAGATTAGTAACTTCTCTAAGATGATTTATTGGGGGCCTAATCGTTTAGTGACAACAAGAAGTAAGATGAGCTGAAATGTGTCTAGATGACAACTATGAACTAGTTTTCTTGTAAAAAGTCTTCGGCCCAAGCAATTTTTCTAAATTGTATTTTAAAAATGGATAAACATTTTTAGTTTGATTGAAAAATTAACGGGTTGAAATAGTTCATGAGCTCGAACTCAAGTTACAATTCGATCAATATGGTGGTTGAAGTGTTGCTAGTGCGAAGAACACGACTCCCTCTTCTTTATTGTTTGTTTTAGCAAACCATGAACTTACATCGCTTATTTTCCTAATCTCTTTGAGCTATATTCTGAGCCAATTTATAGATGGGATAATAGATGAAATTGAGTTTGGCTTCGAGAGTAATCTTTGAGATGAAATTTATTTCCTTCATGGATTTTCTATTTCGTGCATATATCTCACTTGAAGTTGAGATATTGCATGGTAGTCATTGTTGTTACGAGTTTCGTTTCCGCTTTTTTAAGTGAATTGAGTCTTTAATTTGAGTTTTTTGAATGAATTTATTCCATGTGTACTTATAATTGTATTATGAGGGTGAATGTGTTGTATAATTGATACATGGTGTATATATAGTATTTTGAAGTATGATTATCATTTTTATTTGGTTGCTATTGACTACATTCTATATTGAGAGTAATCAAATTTAAACATAGAAAATTTCAATTAAAATTGAATTTTGTTTGGGTATTATTACATAATAATGATTGCAATTGTGTGTGATTAAAACTTAATGCTTTATGAAAAATTATATAATATAATTTAGAGATTATAAAATGGTATTGATCTTTGCTTGTGATGATGTTTACTTGGTTTGAAATTCCACTTCTAATAAGTGTCACTTCAAATCTTAATGATATATTAGGTTAAAAGTATTTTTTTGTCTCAGTCGTAATTAAATTGATTTGTTGCAGAAGTACATGAGTATATTAATAATCTTGTTAATAAGATCATGGCAGCTTAGGAAATTTCTTTGTGTTATTAGATTGTGTTTATTTGAAGGAGTGTCAAGTCAAATTGTAATGTGTTTAGTATTTTAGTTAAACTAAGATAAGATAGTGGTAGTTTGTATGTCAGGAATTGACATGTAATGAACTAGAAGAAAGCATTGTTCATATATTGTAAAAAAAAATCCATTGAAATAAATTCAACTTGAATATTGAACTAGTGATGTTGAAATTATTGTATACTTATAGTTATTATGTCATTTTAATGACAAGAATGTAACGGTAAGAAATGACTAGAAGTTTACAATTAGGAGATTGTCAAATGAATTATAATTTTGTTAGAAATTGTTAGAAGCAAAAATCGGGATGCACTCTACTTTGAGTGCAAAGTTCACTCTTTACCTGCATGCATTAAAAAAAATGTATGTGTGAATTTTTGTTCACAATATTGAACTTGATAATAATAAATTCTTTAGCAATTATTCACTAAGCTGATCAGACTATATACATAAAGGCCTGTCTAATTTTTTTTTCATTAAAATGGCCAACCCTGACATGGTACGTATTCTATAATTAGATATTTCAATAACTAGACATCTAATTTACAAGAGACCAGTTAGCTAAAAAAAACCGTATTTATAAAT
>JANIEQ010000086.1:0-19704 GCA_024708375.1 Oxalis stricta | reverse complement strand
CATGTGCTATCATGGATACTTTCAATTTTCGACAAATTTACTTTTCACCTTTATCATGTTTGCGAAAGTTGTAATCTTGTTGTTAGCTTACCGATTTGCTTTTTTGAGTTGCTCCAAAGACTCGAATGCCACGTGGACAGCGTACGTGGTCGTATTTTTCGCACCCTGTTTCATTAAATCCAGATCATTAATTAAGTATTAACCTTTACTTTTTTTATTTTTTTCTAGGTAAAGTAACCTAATTTAGAAAAAAAAAAAACATAAATTAATTAAAGTTTAAACAAAATTATCAGAATTACACTCGTCTTCTCTATTTTTTGTAGTCGTTGAACATTTGCACCACAATCCAAACACAGACACAGCCAAGACCAAATCGTTTTCTTCTCTTACAAAACACCCAGGTTTAATGGTGTTTTAATAGTAATCCAGAGGAGCGAATGGAAGAGTTGATAGGTCATAATGAGCTCGGCGGTGTTGTCGACTTGAATGGTGGGGGCCTCTTCTTCTGTAAACGAACAACTTAATTCAAACATTGGAGTGAGTTCTTATCAGAGTGGTGATGACGATCAAAATGCATGATGGTGAAGGACCATTGCTGACCGAAGAAGATGACGGTTCCAGGTAATATCGACAAGGAAAATCCCGAATTGGGTACTTGTTCATCTTGTATTTTACTTTGTAATTTTTCAATCTTTTGAATTTGAGGAGATTTGGTTGCACAATTGTGAATTTACTGACAAATACTATGATTTATTAGTTCAACTGCTGAAGATTGTAGTATTTAGAATTGAAACTTGAAAGAAAAATTAAGTTAAAGTTTTTCTCATCTGTGTACTGTCTCGTAGTCACACAAAGTGATTGATAATAGTGATCTGAATTACGCACCTCGTGCATTTATTAACTATTCTGATTACTAGTAAGCATGAGATGAAGATACTGATTTTAACCAACTTAGTTACGTGTATTTAGTCTCTGTTCAAAGTCTGATTGATTGAAGACATGATCTTTAAGAAGATCAGTAAACACCAATCTGTTTGAGAGTTGAACTATTCAATTCTTAGATATACTCTGATTTGGTTTATGTTTCTTGCTATGGTGATTGCAGCAATGAAAAGAACCCAGGGTGAAGATGATGCGTCCACGATATCCTCATTGAAGGGCCAAAACCGGGGATGGTGTTTGAGAATTTTGACAGAATGCTTGAATTTTACAAGAAACATGCAAAATTAATCGGTTTCGGTGTTGTTAAGCGTTCAGGTCAGGGGACAGGAAAATATTATTGCCTCCGTTGCAGAACAAGGCTAGAAGACCAAAAGCTGCAAAATTCTCAAAGAGAACAAACTGTCCCGCTAGGATAAATTCTGTCCTAAAAAGCAATGGAATGTAATGAAATTACTAAAGTAGAAGCTGAGCACAACCATCCATTTGACCCCACACATTGTTGAGGTCATAGGAATTTGACCCAACAAAATAAGAGACAGGCCAATGATGTTTCTGAAGTTGAGGCAGATGGGCTAGAGAATTTGGGGCTCATTCAAAAAGAGACACAGGGATTTCATTTGCTCCAGTAAAAGGCTACTACTAGAAAATGGTGACGAAGAGGCAATTAATAAATTTTTTAAGTAGAATGTCATGAGATGGATCCTGATTTCTTCCACGAAATTGATTTTGACGATGATAAACATCTCCCTCAATGTAACTCTGGATACATCCTCGCAGCTCAGAGCAGCATATAAAGAGGTTCAGCGCACGTTGTCTTATTAGACACAACATACATTTCAAACAGATACAAAGTTCCGGTTGCCACAGGATACTTGGAGTCAATCACCATGGTCATTCGATCATCCTTTGTTGTGCTCTGATCTACCATGAATCTGATGTACACGTTTAAATGGTTGTTCACTTCATGGCTTGAAGCAATGGATTGGCGTTGCCCTGGCGCAATAATTACTGATGAATCCGAGTCGATAGGAGCAGCAATCAGGGAGGTTTTGCCAAAGACAGTACACAGACTATCCTCAGGGCACATTCTTAACAAAATGCCTGAAAAACCTAGCAGGTGCTCATGAATCGGCAAGGACTGAATTCTATGCTCTGGTATACGATAGCCTCTCAATCCAGATGTTTGAATCAAACTGGAGTGATTTCATCGGGAGGCATTCCCTTTCAAAACAACAATTGGCTAAGCACTATGTACAAATATCGACATAAATGGGTTCCTATTTACATGAACAGCATATGTTGGGCAGGGATGGTCCCCACACTAGAGAAATGAAAAAAACATGCATTTGTCATTCTTCGATGGGTACATGAACTGCGGAGCTCACTTAATGATTTTCTACAACAGTATGAGGTTGCAATGAGGAACAAAATCAACGAGGAGTCAGGGGCGAATCATAAATCCCAATACTGCAGCTTAAATTGCCAGACTAAATTTCCTTGGGAGAACAATATCAACAGTTTTATATCAATTCCATTTTTAGGTTGGTTCAAGCTGAGATAAGCAGAATGGTCTATTGCAACATTGTGAATTCTCCAGCTTTTGAAGCCAATCAGCTTATACAGGGACTTTGTTGCATGGAGAGGTTTGATGTGCTGGAGAGAGGGATTCTGGAACGACTGGTATTTCGAAAGATTTCACATATGTCGTTGAATATGAAGCTAAGGATGAGTTTTTTGATGCAGCTGCAGGAAATGGGAAACTAGGAGATTCCTGTGCTGCCATATCTTCACTGTGATGGTTGTGAAAAACATGAAGCATATAATCAGCGCTATTTCTTAAATGATGGAAAAAGGACGTTTTCCGACCGCACACTAAGATGCCTTTTGAAAATTTGCCAATGGAATTGAAGTATGAGGGATGGAGAAGTTGTCTACTGAAGTTGTACAACTTGCAATTGAGTGGGAAGTCGAAGATGGAGTTCGCGACGAAACAGCTGATGCAGTTAAAAGAAACATTGCGAAATTGGCCAACGGAACCTGCTGATGAATTTTGGTAACATCATGATGGTTAAAATTATTGAGACACAATGATTCTTTTCTCGGGGTTTGTTTTTCAATCTGATGTTACTTCCACTCTGCTTCAATTAGAAGAAACACTAGGTATGGAATGTGTAGGATATGAACTTAGGATAATTGTATAACTGGGAATCTTGTACTCTTTTTGTGTAGGATAATTGTATGTTTAGCTGGTTGGAGCATTGTAAGTTTGAGACTCAGCATTGTTACATTGATGTCTTTGAGATGAATGAATTACGGTTAGTATTGGTTCAAACTCAAGAAATCCTAAATTGATCCATGCCAAGGTGAAAACAAGACCCATTATTCAATATCTAATTATCCAATCTAGTTCCACTCACAACAGCGTTTTGCAGGCGTTACACTGATAAATTCTGAATCCATAATCGAGGAGTCTTACTAAACGAACTAAGAAAGAAATAGGTACATCGATCAGAAACTGTGTATAGCAGCAACAACAAATATCTCAATCAAATTCTGAGCAATGAGCCCTAAATACAAAATGAGGGGGGTTCACTGATTACAAGTATCTCTCAAAATGTCAACCAAATCCTACAGAGTTCACTTAAGCCACCTCTCCGCCACCTTTTTTGGTGTTTTCAGGTAGAATATTTGCATCTTTGGGGCCTTCTTCGGGTTGATTCCATGAGAGGGGGAATCAGCTGTTTTCACTTCATCAGATGGAACTCTCGTCGAATTTCTCGTTCTCGGTAACATCGGAATCAGAGTCCAAGTTTTGTAAATCAAGAAGAAGACGATAAAAGCTCTGGCTGCTGAGCTTCTGGAAGAGGAGGACCATTCTCCCTGATCCATTGAGAAGGCATCCTCTTGTCATCTTCCTTCATCCTCTCAGCATATCTATAATATCGAAACCTGAAGGATTGTTTCCACCAAATGCAGACCTCCAACCCATCCATGTTGAATATCTCTTCCATTATTTTCTTGGAATTTTGAGTCATCTTCATAAACAAACTTTACTTTATTCCGAGTAGTCGGATCTAGAAAAGGTTTCACCATCTGCAATCATACATTTTCCGGGAATTAGACGTAACTTAGACAGTCATACTAAAGTCTAGAGTTGTTTTAGATTTTACGAATAATTTTAAGATGGATTACCGTATAGAATGGTTCGAAGAACTTGGGGGGGGTTATACAAAATTGCCAAACCGAGGCGTTCAGGGTAGTGATCTTTAGCAAAATGTGAGCTGTTTCCTGAGTCACTTTGACTGAAATATTGGAAAGACTAAAAGCCACCAAAATCAATATGCCAAACCATCTGTTCCTGTTCTGGTGGAAGATCCATAACAGCATTCTCCATGCGGTACACCAAGTACCTCATTTGTCCTTTTAATGACTTTGAGTTCTGCAAGTTAATATACAGTAAAAAGAAACAAGAATAGTAAAGTTAAAAGATCAAGTAGCAATTGATAACAATAATGTAAATAGGGGGAAAATGCATGTTAAGGGTAACGATAACAAGAAAGGTTCGATAATATATACCTGGCGACTAGGTCTCATGACAAGAACAGTTCTTCCAAGCTTGTCGAAATAATCTGTCCTGTAAAAAATCTTTCCTGTCTCTGCCTCATTAGCAATCTCTTCCTACATAAGAAATGAAAAAGCAGAAATTGTAATGCTGGAATAATTCCATACTTTTGTTCAAGATGGAAACATCCTACAAGTCTTCATTTATCCATTGGAAAAGAGTATCAACATAGATATAAATTATAAGAAATGAGTCAAGTCAAGAGTATCATCATACCCAACGAATCTCTTCAGGTTTGTAGCTTGCTCTCCATTTAAGAGTATCTTTCAGCATTTTAGTAGCCTCTTAACATGCCAATTCCTAGCCCGTAAATTCCTAACTATCTGAGCATCGGAACAATATATTGACAATTTTTCCGGCAATGTGCCTATCAACTTCCTCACCTCATTAATCTGAGACCATTAATAAATGTTTGTCATGCTAAAGAGTCGAGAAATCTTCCAAAACAAAAAAAAAAAACACAATAATATAAATTAAATTCACTTTATACCTTTGCCTGTTGTTCTTCTTCCTGTGGTACAGGCTTGTCAGTACCATTTGAGGAGGACTTTTAAACCTGGACTCATGGCTGCTGAAATTTACCTAGATGAAAATATGTGGAAACAACTTTTATCAAAACATCGATATTGTCATTCTATTTAGAATTCACTTAAGCGAACAAGCAACAACAGTCTCTTGACGAGAAAACTGAATTTTGTATGCAACTCCTATCAGCATGTATTAATGAAAAGTCAATCCATCTCTCTCGTAGTCAAGCAAGTCACACGAGTAAAACGCACTTATCTCAGTCACTTCCACTCAATTTATCAAGTGCACTAAGCTCCAACAGTACAAACCAAAGCCAATCTTCTTAACTAAAAGAGCAATTTAGACAATAATGCGATTGACCCCTCAATAAGCATTTGATATCATAACCGAAATATTTGGTATTAGTCTCTCTGATCTTAACAGTAAAAGAGAAATTTAGGCAGATCTAACAATATCTGAATTTTCAACTATTGGATTCATCAAGTGTATATCAATTAAACAGCAGGTAATTTAGTTGAGACAAAAATCGATAAACGAAGTGACACAATCAAATCAAAGTATGAATTTGACGGTCAAAATTGGAAATTTGTTGGAGAGATCAACAACAGATAAACAAGTAAAAGAAAAGAAAACAGTGCACAGTACTTGTAATAAGATGATTCAATAACACAGAAATGGAGTCGATGTGAGGAAACAGACCTTGAATAGTTGAAGGAAAATCTGTGAGGAAGAAGGTCAAACATGCAAAGCAAAGAAGGGTAGCCTTAATGAACAAGAGATTATTGTTGATTGATGATGATGATGGTGATGATGAATTGATGATGATGAGTTGACACTGTTTTTGGCTTTAACTCGTTGTCTTGAAAATCCTGTTTTTAAATTGCCCAAAGCCAAAGCTTTGGTTTTTTACAAGGGAGAGGAATACTTACTTTTCAATTTCGCTTTATAATTTGGAAATGTCATAACTAACCTCAGAGTGTTATCGTCTTGTCATTTGTGTAAGAGAAACTTGCAGACTACGTATAGTAGCTATCGAAGGGTGGTTTCGACCTTCTTGACTCGATAAAGTCAACTAAAAGGTTCAACTGTTGAAGACGGTATCCCGATACTTTTGGAACTCCGTAGTATATTCGTATCTTCTGATTTTCAAGTCGAATCGAACTTTATTTTTATTTTTATTATTAATTTTGGTGTAATGCAATAGATTAAACGTTTTTCGAACTTTTAACGAAAATTATAAATGCGATATTTGACGGAATTTAAATACTTGCCATAAAAACTTACAAATACTGTAACAATTTGCAAAATGATCAAATAAAAAAGAAATGTATTGGTTTACCTAAAAAAAGATGAACCCAATTGATGAATACTGCTCGTCCATTAGAATTCGAGTCGTACACACTGTGGTATTCGAATGTAATTAAAAAAAAAGTTAACCCCACCCACATAAGTGCACCTTAATGAAGCAAAAAATAGTAGTGCACCTAAAATTTCGTATACAGATTCAAACCTTCCCTAGCTACCAACAAGACTTGTAGCATGAGTGTGGGCTTGCTTAATTGTTCCCTTGCCTGGTATCTGCTCATAATATTTCATTATACCAATTTATTTAAGGGTATGAGATTTTTATAAATATTCTTTTTCTGATATAAAAATTTTAATATTACTTTTTTTAAATAAATAAAAGCTTTTATTTTATCACTTTTTTTTTGGAAATATGTAATTGATCACTTGAGTTGAAAAGATCATTCAATAATTAGAGTGACCAAAAAAGCTAGTATACTTAGGATTAATACTGGAACACGAGATAGTTGTAGATTTGGCAGAAAAACAGAAGACAAGAAGAAAAGAGGTCGAGAGAGGGGACCATATTAGATATCGTAATCAAAATGTAGCACATGCAACTTATCACATCCTAACAATAAACATGTGTACCTTGTCTTTTCTTTTGCTGAATGTGACTAGTTGTAATAAATAAATAAATAAATAAATAAACATTTTAATGAAATTAACAGAAAAAATGAAGATGTTTATAAACTAGTAAATAAATACTAATGCATTAGTATTTTCCACTATTTTGTGTCACATATTAGATATTTTCTCCTGCCCATTTGAGATATTATTGATTTATCACCCTTGTGCCAATAGCATAGCAAATTAGGTACAAATTTCTCCTAATTTCGCCAAACAAAAAGTACACTGCTTCTTGGTCCATAATCACGCTATTTATGTGATTAGTCAAAGATTACCATTGAAAACCAATCTTAAGTTTATAATTATTGATTTCGAAAAGTACAGTCCTGAATAATCACAGAACTCAAATATGGTGATAATTATTTTGAACTCCAGAAACTAATATATACACTCTCCTCTCCGTTTTAAAAGTGCACGATGCTTTTTTTTACTGGAGTGTAATACGGAGGGATTATTATCTTAGCACGCATAAAATGAATCCTACCAACGGTGCTCTTAGGTATTTGAACAAAGAGTACAAGAGTCATTTGATCAAATGACCAAAATCTACTGGTCTTCCGAACCATTCTACATTCTAAAACGAAACAGAACAAAAATACCAATAGCCTAATGAAAGATTTCATGATCATTTACGTTGCCTCTTTGGGAGTCTCCATCCATTATGAGCTTGTCGAGTTGTGTCTTCAATGCAGACAATAGGATTCTTATCAGTTCTTGAACTACAAAATCCTTCTCTGAAGCTCATGATCGCTACTCTTTTCTTCTTGAAGTAGGTAAACCCTTTCACCTTCATAACGATATTTTTCAACCCCAAACTCCGAGACAAGCCGTCCAACATGCTCAGCGGTTGCCTCGGAAGCGTATCGCGACATTTTCGGCCACCTTTCATATCAGGCACGCATCCAGATGAAGCTCCGAGTTTTTTTGTTTCCATTTTTTTTTTTTTTTTTTTTTGGAATCTGTCACGGTAACAAAAGTATTGTTCTTCAATATCTTAATGTGGACGTGAAATCCGATTCCTGCTTGGTATTATACTGAGAACGGGAAAATGCGTCATCGTCGAGGACTCCCCTCACGAAATCCATACGCTTTGAGCTGCTCACTGTCTCTAAATTCTCTGGGCCTGTTGAGGGGATATAACTTCGAACGCTCAAAGCAAATGGAGCAGATTTATTCCAACTTGAAGGCTTACTATTCATGCCAAAGTTTCGAAAAAATTGCGACATGGATCCTGTGCTTCTCTCCTTCGTGTAATATTTTTATAGCCTGCACATACAAAATCCTATCAGCCCCTACAGTTATCTATAACACCCTCATCTAACAAGTCCTAGAAATTATTTGTTGGCGTCAAATTAGAAATTATATGAGTATCTAACAAACTTTGCTTAAGGGCCTATTCTTATTTTATGTAAGTAGATTGTTTGTAGGCGTCAAATTAGAAATTAGGATAGTGAACAGGGGTGCTCTATAATGTCCGTTTGAGATCAAACACGAAGTCATAACATATTTCAGATTATCTGGCGATTATCATGTGAAAGTCAACATTGTGGAAGTTGCTTCATTTGGACTACGGTCACGTCAACATCAATAGCAATAACACCATCATTTGATAATGTTATAGGATTTCAAAGTTGAATACGTGGTATATGTTCTATGGAAAATCAATGTAATAGATAGTATTTATTGTTTTATCTTTGGCATTGGCATTGATACACTGATATATTGAGATAATCTCTAGAGTGTCCGTCTCTTCTCCGAAGAGACCGGTTGATCGAGATTTGGACTGGACCTAGCTTGCTAGGGCTGCCTACGTATCCCACGTGAGGGAATCCAATCATCCATAATTCTCATCGTAGCCTTTAGACTGCTCGAGCCTATCACAAGGCTTTTCGGTGCTCTTCATTGAGGAAGAGATGATTAATTAGAGAGGAAGCCATATCTCTCTCTGTTTGTTGTGTAGATATCGTGATCATCTTAGTGGAGGGAGTAACCTCTTGTTTTATAGTGTCTTGCCGTGAGTGTGTTTGTGAGAGTAACTTCCCTTTTATATCATGTGGGGGTGGTTAATTATAGGAGTAGTGGAGAGAATGCACGTGAGAGAGAATATGGAGTCTTGAGTATGTAGCCATGATCTCCGATATATTGGGAGAGATGGAGGGGTGATGAGTCATAGGCGCCTACGCGCGTGCGGTTCGAATCGAGAGGTTGTCTACCTCGAGCATATTTTATATGGGATTTCTCAAGCATAGTCCGACTCGAATATGGGTTTTATATATACTTTTTTCGTTGTATATTTTGAGTGTTATCACATTGACTAATTCTACCATTGTAATGTAGTTCGTTTTATTCAACCATTGTAATGTTAGTTTAGGGTCCATATTTAACTTTTTTTGATAAGTTAGGGTAACATTTGTCATTTTTTATTTTTCAGATCGAGTAATGAAAAGGCGGAGAAAAGAAGTCATCCTTCACTGAAGGACCTTCAGTCCGTCTCTCTCGGAGCCGGAGGTTAATCGGAAGTCAGGGTTAATTCCGCCGGGAAGAATGGTAGGGTTAGCATGGTTGAGGTCACTTCTCCCCATACTCTTAGTATCGTCTCTTCTCATCTACGAAGAGTGGGCTTCCTCTCCGTCTTGCAAAGTCAAACACCGTCGCTCTGAATTTTGCCAGTCGCCGCCGAATCCGGAGGAAGAGGCGGAGGAGCTGAAGGTAATGATTGTCGCCAATTTACTCCTCCTTGGTTCTGAAACGGGGTTTTTCAATCACCATTTTAGAGACTATTACTTGTCTAAGTTTTTAAAGGTAACTCTTTTTTTCCCTTTCAATGCAATTAGGAATCTATCGGTATGTACTTTGCATGGTGTTTAAGTTAGCAAGTTCTATGGCATTGACCTGAAGTTGACAAAGCCAATCCATCTTTGTCATTTCACTACTTTGAAAAATTGTTCGTCTTTCTCTGAACAGAAATCTTATACAAATTTGAAACCTGATATGCTTCTGGTGCTGGGAGATGTTTCTGAGAGAGGTTCAGAGTTGTCGAAAAGCAAACAGTTATCTGTGGTGGACCAGTTTCACCAAATATTGGGGCCAATGCTCAGCCTTCCATTGCATGTAGTTGTTGGTGATAGGGACGTTGGAGGATGCAATGGGCTTGATTCAAAGTCAGTTCATTGGTTAGCAAGTAATTTTCCCGGATTGGATTCAGCTGGCTGTGGTGCTTTTGAGATCAGAAATATAAGTTTTGTCTCACTTAACTCTGTTTCGTTGCTGTGTGGAAGTCAATAAGTTAAGATTTAGTGTTGAAAGAGTTATCGAAAGGGAAAGTGTATATATGCAATCCCAAATAAATACAGGAGGTTCAGAAAAAAAGGATGTGGTTAGGGAGACGTCGTCCCGTAGCTTTAGTTGGAAAGAAAATTCTGTTATGTCTGGTTCTGGTCCTGTCCTTTTACTTCATTTTCCTCTGCATCGGCCTGCTTATGCTAAATGTGGGGTTGAGAATGTTCCTGAGGATATGTCAAAACAGAGTTTGTCGTTAGAGAATGAGTAGGTGTCTTCTATTCTTCATGACTTATAAATACGTTTCAATTTCATAGTGTTAATTTATATTGGTTTGTTCTCTAACAACCTATTCTGTCTCCCTCAATTGTAGTATTTTATGATAATGACTTTCATTGTGGAAAATTCCATCTATAATTTAATACTATCTCCATCTCAAAATACATGATGTTTTCTAAATACATGTAGAAAACATCATGTATTGTGAGACAGAGGTAGTAACTATTTCACCTGTGAGCATGTATTGTTGTACATTGGTCTGCATCACTGCCCTCTTGATGTTTGTTAAACATGAACATCAAGCTGTCAATCGAATTCTTGGAATGGGACTAAAATTATACACATATATAGTCGTTTTAAACAAGTCTCCTTTGAATGTGCCGCTCTTTTGTGATTTTGTTTCGCGTGGAAAATATTAATGCCAATTACAGTTTCTTTTATATTTCTTTTTTCAGGAGAGTATGTATGCCCAATGACTCGGAGCATACTGTACCATCAAATGCTACGGAGTACATTTTCCAAGCTCTTAAACCAAGGTATTTAAATGGCACATCAGGATTCTCATTTTTTTTGGGTCAAAAAAAGAAATTGCTTTTTTTTCATATTTGTTTACCCCCTGCATTCTCATATTTCTGGAAATTCAATTTTATCATTCTGTTGAATCTTAGGTATATATTATTGAGTGTGTGTGCATGCATGTGTTCAAACATATTGGAGGCTAGTTTTGTACCATTTTGTTAGCGAATTTGGGATTCCTTGTGTTGCCTTTGCTTTGAGAATTCCTTTTAGTTGAACATGTTTGTTGATGTGATTCACTTCATTTATTTTTGTTCTATTCCGTCGTTATCTCTTGATAGCAGAGTGACATGGGAACATTTTGTTTTTTCATTTCAGCTAGTTAACTCAATTGTGCCTTTATTTGGTTTTGCAGTATAATTTTTAGTGCACACACCCTTGAATTTTGCGACTATACTCACTCTGATGGGACCCGTAAGTCACTGTTCCATCTATGACATGGAAGGCAAGGGATGACCCTGGTTTTGTCGTTGCAAGCTTTGGAAAAAACAAAGTAGTAAGTGTGAGCTATTGCTCTCTTCCTAGAGAATCTCTTGTACTAATTGTTTATGCATCTCTACTGATAACCTTACTGTTGACAATTCTTATACAAAGTTTACCTCAATTGACAAGCTTGAGATGATTACCACAGATTATCTGTCCTATAATCATTCCCTGGATGCTGTTTTAAAAATAATATTTCAGGAACACTTTGTGTATGAGAGTTTTCATAAAACTGATTTGCATTTGAAATTTAGGGTTCTATTCTAGAAGCTTAAAATTACAATGGGTAGGAAATTTGCATATTGGACAATTCTTAGTTTATCTTGGTAGATTGTTTGTTGGTGTCAAATTAGGATAGTGAACAGGGCGCACCACATCTCCAACGACCAAATAATATGTTCCTTCTTCAATCACCATCACGCCATCTTGGTTAGCTCTACTAAGGTGCTCACAGGGGCTTATCTCAAATTCAATTTGAGTTCTTTCTCTAGCATTTAGTTTCAAACTCTGGAATCCAACCATTTGTTTGATTGGCCTTCCCTCGCCAGCCTTTGCCTGCCTCACAAACAGCAGCACTGGATGCTTACCTGCATTTTCTCCCTTGATTCACCACTCCAATCACGACGCTGAATTTCTTCTTCTCGCAGAGCTCTTTACCAATTTCCGAAACGGACTCGTAACCTTTAACCTTTTGTTTACTTAACACCTGATCTAAATAGTCCTTGTTTCCTCCAACAAAGATGAATTCATAAGAATAATTTGTGTAACTAAGACCATAACCGAATTCATAAACCTGTTTTGCCTTCATAGAATCTATAAGTACGCCCAGGATACCCTGGTTGAGGTCTCATTCTCATATCGGTCATCGGCACTTCTGTAAAACTTTGTGGATACCAAGTGACTGGTAATCTCCCTCCTGGGTTGTGATCTCCAAAGATGACTTGTGCGAGAGCAGTCCCACCAGCTTCGCCTGGATAACCCAGCCCACAGAATGGCTCCAATTTTTCGATCATTCTTGGCGAACGTTACATCGACTGGACCGCCACAAAGCAGCACCAAAACAATCGGTTGCTTTGCTTCTTCTGCAATCCTAGTTATAAGCTCTTGTTGTTTCCCTGGAAGCACCAAGTTGACGCGATCAAGTGCTTCCCTTTCTTGAGTTTGATCCAGTCCCATGACCAACACAACATGATCTGCTTCCTTCGCCATGTTGGTCGCCTCATCAGTTTCTGGTGAAGTACATTCAACTGTACTGCAACCTGGGTGATACACCGTCCTGTTAACGTATTTCTTCAGTGCTTCTACTGGAGTCACAGTTCCACATGGAATGCCGAAATAATCTCCGAGTAGAGTTTCCGCAGAATTGGCATTGGGGCCTATCACCGCAAGGGACATGCATCTTGATTTTGAAAATGGAAGGAGTTTTGTCAGTGTTCTTCAAGAGGACTATTCCGTCTCGAGCTGCGTCTAGGGCTAGATCCTTGTGCTCTTTGGAACAGACATGGTCTGGTCCAATGTTTCCGTAAGGTTGGTCGGCTGGGTCACCATTGAATAGACCCAGTCTCATTCTAATGGAGAAGAGATTTTGAACTGCTCTGTCTATTTGAGTTTCAGCCAATTTTCCTTGAGCAACTGCTGATTTGGAATGAGTTGGTAAGTAGGACCCACAATTGCCATCCACTCCTGATAACAAAGTTCAAAAATTTATCATTTCTTCAATAAAAATGTCCATTAAAATTTTTGACTACTTTAGGTATATAATAACTAAACTTATTTTTATTGATGATTCCTTGGAGTTGGAGGGAAAGTTGTTTTTATCTTAATATACAAACAATTACTACATATATACAGTAATGATCAAAGTCTGTTGTAAAATATGTGAAGTATATATCCTACCAGCGTTTAGTGCATCAGCAACAGCATCTTCTGGTGATTTGGCATATCCTACCAGCTCATACAGATTAGCAACCGCGTCACAGTCTGTCGTAATATACCTGTTAATTTTTTATTTTTTTATTTTTTTGTCATTAGGAAATCATATAAAATTGATTTATAATCTTGATGCGTAAAAAATATGATAGTAAGCTTTTGATTAATCAATTTAATCTGCTATTTGTTGACGGAAATTACCCATTAAACCCCCATTCTTCTCGTGCTGTCTTAGTTAATAGATTGTAATCTGCACAGGCAGGAACTCCATTGATCCTGTTAAATGCACACATTATCCCACTGGCTTTCCCTTCTTGTATGCAACTATGAAATGGCAGCTAGAATGTATCTGCTAAGTCTTGTGCAGTTACCTGAAAAACACCCGGAAAATCATGTCTTGTTACAAAGAACAGTCTTACAGTTCATTAGTTCTGAAGAAAAATTACCATATGGTTTCTTACTTAGTTACTCACTTGAGCATCATAGACATATCGCTTTGTACCATTCCAGTTGTCTAGATCATAAGCAGTGAAGGTCTTGCAACATGCTGAAACTTGGAGTTGTTCACCAAGCTTCCCCCTTCAAAGGAATCTCCTTGGAGTCCTCTCACGAACGAGACTGCATATCTCGCTGTTAGCAAAGGATCTTCTCCAGGTGTCTCTTGACCTCTTCCCCACCTTGGATCTCTGAAAATATTAATATTTGGTTCCCAAACTGCCATTCCTGTAGCTTGTCCTGCATTATACATTGCTCTTGCTTCTGTTGCAATTGCCTGTAAAGAGCTCATTCATGTCATATATGCATTTTACTTTTTACGCACTTTGCTGAGAACTAAAGACTTACTCGACCAATGCGATACCAAAGATTTGCATCAAAAGAAGCTGCTGAGTGAATGACTTGTGGGAAACTGGTGACATTTTTTATTTTGCCTCTAAACTGGAAAGCATATATATCACTGTCGTAGTAGAATATCCCATGCAATGCCTCACACCACCAATTGTATGTGGGGATGCCAAATCGAGGAATTGCTTTTGCTGAATTATCAAGTTGGGATATCTTTTCATCTAGAGTAAGTCTGGATACAAGGTCTTGCACTCTTTGCCTGATAGATAGTGTTGTATTACAAAAAGGGTAGGATTTGGTTGTTGGATTCGAGCGGTCACATGCGAATGGAGGTTGAATTGAGCAGACCAAGATGCACTGAATTGCTAAAAAAATTATGAGGAGGAGCTTGTTAAGTTTCATAATTTGTTTGCTTTGTAGTGGTAATTGATGTTGGGAACTAAATATGCATAGCTGTTTACACTTTATAGATAGCATTGATACTGACTGATATAGAGTTTAAATGGAAATATTCCTTTTCCATCATATTTCGTCTATTTTAATGTTTGGTGCTGATTATTATATTTGAGGGATAATGATATTTAATGAGAAATAATGCATGCATAATTTCAAGTTGTCATGTTGTGCTTTGGACTTGTTATAGTGGAGTATCTTGTGTAATTGAGTAGAATCAAACTAACCTTAATTAATGTCTCTAGGAGTTCTGTTTAGCAGAGTAGAGCTTCAGAATTTTGATTAGGAAACAAACAAAGTAAAATTATTCTCCCGGATGCTTTTGTCTTTGTTTGAACCCATCTGAAACATCATATGTATGAACTATAAGAATTCTGAACTTGTGAACTCTTTTTTCTTTTGAAGATAGAACTTGTGAACTCAATCAGGATTTTGATTAACCTTACTGTTTAGTTTTCATAATCAAAATCTAACAGTCAAATATTGTCGATTCATTTTTCTCCTCAGAGGTTGTTCTTTGGTCCTTCAAAATTATGAGAAAGCATGGAATTGTGCAAGAGAGAGTTACAGCCTATTGGTGGAATTTGGCTACATATAAATCCAAATGAAAAATATTATTTATTTATTTCATTAACTATGCATGATTGTCAATTATTGATTTGACAGGCATATAAATACATCATAATATGCTCTTATCTTAACAATGAGTAAAGCCAAGTTTTCAATTTGTTAGTTTGCAATGAACAATTTTTTATTATGCCAACTAGAAGTCTTGGCTACAAATGGCTAACGCATTTCCTCCTCGATTGTTAGAATTTGTTTGTTAGTTTCTATCTTAGTGTGCATCCATTTTTCATATGTTAAAGATCCATCCTCTGAACCTTGCAAAACAAGATTTGAGTTTTTTCAAACAATATGCAGATAAACCATAAAAGATCATTGTTAGTAATGACTGGTGAACCTAGAAGAAGAGCTCCATCTTGTTTGTTTTATTCCTTGAACATTGTAATCAAATCAGTCATGTTTTCAAATCAAGCAGACATGACAGTAATTGGATACTCCTTATCTCCTACAATCAAAAACTGAGTTCCTTCTTCAATAACCATAACACCATCTTCATTAGCTCTACTTAAATGATCACAGACGCTCAGCTCAAATTCAACCTCATTGTTTCCTCCTGCATTTATATTCACACTCAGGAATCCAACTAACTGTTTCGTCGGCCTCCCATTTCCAAGCTTCATCTGCCTCACAAATAACAATACCGATTGCTTTCCATCCATTCCTCCATTGTTTCTAACTCTAACTCTTACAGAGAATTTCATATTTTCACATTCTTTGCCTATCTCCGAAACTAAAGCGTAACTTATTTGACTCGAGTGCTTCACCACCTTGTTACTTCCAAGCTGGTTTAAGAAAACCTTGCTTTGCGCCACTGAGACGAACTCATAGGCGTAGTTTGAGTAACTAAGACCATAACCAAATTCAAATACTTTTTCGCCTGTGTAGAATCTATAGGTTCGTCCAGGATAGCCTGAAGATGTTTGAGGTCGCATCCTCATGTCTGTCATTGGCACTTTGGTGAAATTCTGTGGATACCAAGTCACTGGCAGTCTCCCACCTGCATCAGATACCTTAAATTGAATATCACATTATACTTGAACTTTATTCTGTCTATTCTGCCTGTGTCTTTGGTTTTTCATTAGACCTGATCGTTGTCGTCTATCGTGGAAGTAAAAGCGTAATTCCTCTTGTTTGTATGGTTGATTGATTATTAATGAAATCTTTATAAAAAATGAACTCACCTGGATTGTGGTCGCCAAAGATGATTTCTGCAAGAGCAATCCCTCCCCTGATTCACCAGGATAACCAGCCCACAAGATGCTTCCAATATTCGATCATACTTGGCGAAAGAAACGTCGACCGGACCACCACAAAATAGGACTAAAACAACAGGTTTCTTTGCAGATTTTGCCACCCTAGTAATGAGTTCTTGTTGCTTCCCAGGAAGAACCAAGTCCACACGATCTAAGTCTTCTTTCTCTTGAGTCTGGTCTAGTCCCATAATCAGCACTACATGATCTACCCTCTTTGCTATCTCCACCGCCTTATCGATCGAAGCCAGACTGAACATGCAACTGAATCACAACCTTGCTGGTATATTATGTTTCTGGAATAAGTTTTCAATCCTTGCAATGCTGTGGTTGACTTGCAGGAGTGGGCCTGCATAGTTTCCTAGAACTACTTTGATGAATCAGCATTGGGGCCTATTACAGCTAGGGATATTGATTTAGATTTCGGAAGTGGGAGGAGTTTAGCATTATTTTTGGGAGGACGATGTCGTTTCGTGCAGCTTCAAGTGCTAGATTCTGGTGCTCTTCCGAGCAGACTTGGTCAGTTCCTATGTGTCCAAATGGTTGTTTGATTGGATTTCCATTGAATAGGCCTAATCTCATTCTAATCGAGAAAAGATTGTGAAGAGCTCTATCAATTTCTGATTCATACACCTTTTTCTGATTTACTGCAGATTTCGTGTGGTTTTTCAAATAGCTGCCACAGTTGACGTCCATTCCTGCAAGGACATTCATGATACACAAGTTATAATAGGAACATTTCTCGATGTGATGACTTTAACTTAGAATATTGTGCTTAAAAATATCCCTACATACCAGCCTTGAGCACAGCAGCAACTGCATCTTCCGGTGCTTTAACAATCTTTTGTTTCTCGTAAATTATGGAGACTGCGTCACAATCTGAAGTGATATATCTGAGATAAATTTAAAAAGGGAAGTTCAATATATACAGAGAATCATATACAGTATTTAAACTATTTTTAGTATGGTACATTACCCATTAAAACCCCAATCTCCTCTTAGCTGTCTTGGTCAAGAGATTGTGATCTGCACAGTTTGGAACTCCATTCACGCGATTATAAGCACACATTATGCCACTTGCTCTCCTTCTTTTATGCAACTTTGGAATGGAGGTTGGAATGTATCTCGCCAAATCCTGTGCAGTTATCTGGAAAATTCAAGAAAAAAGTGAGTACAATATAAGGCCAGCAGCATTTTGACTACCTTGGGACGGGGACAGTGACGAAACAAGGTGGTTATCCATAAAACTTCAAACAAATTTTGACATCCTTGGTTTGTCATGTCCCATCCCGTCCCATACAACAGACGCTATCTAAATTTACGAGAGCGAAAGAAAGAATGTGTGGGAACATACTTTAGCATTATACATGAACCAGTTGGAGTCCTTTCCATTGATCCAAATCGTAAACATGTCAGTAAAATGCTTACAGCAAGCAGAAGCTTGGAGATGCTCACCAAGCTTCCCTCCTTGGAAAGAGTCTCCTTGAATTCCTCTGACGTAGGAAGTTGCATATTTCCCGGTGACAGGTGGATCTTCAGCCTGGAGTTTCCTGACCTCTGCCCCATCTTGGGTCTCTAAAGATGTTAATATTTGGTGCCCAAAATATGTCATTCCTATTGCTTGTCCAGCATTGTATATTGCTCTAGCTTCTGTTCCAATCACCTGTACAAATAGGCATATCAATTGGGTTGGCTCAAGTGGGTCCGTTTTGGAGATGCTCACCAAGCTTCCTCCTAGGAACTGAGTCGGACTAACCTGACTGATTGAGAACCAGAGGTGAGCATCAAGGAAGCAGCAGTAAGAATGACCTTGAGGAAAACTTGTGGCAGATTTGATGGTTCCATTAAAATGGACTCCTTGAGGAACACTCTGAATGAAAGCAACTCCGTGTAGAGCTTCTGACACCACTCGTAGCTGGGGATGCCAAGCCGGGGAATCGCTGCCGCCGTGTTTACCAGTTGGGATATCTTCTCATCTAATGTGAGTCTGAGACAAGGTCTTTCCTCTGCGATTTATAGGAATTGTAGTTTTGCAGAAAAGGTAGGATTTTGTTGAAGGTTTGACAAGTCACATGAGAATGGAGGCTGGTGACTCAAGCAAGTTGAATAGTAGTAGTACAATGGCAAAATGTGAATCAGAATTACTTGTAGTTTCTTCATTTTGTGACCTTATTGTTGAGCTACCAATAGAAAGATATACCTATATAATCCAAGACCTGTTTTGGTTTTCTTATTTCTTTTCCTTAATTAAAAATAATATATTATTTCGATCGTCAAATAGATATCTGTCATTGATCGATTTTAAATGCAGATCGACAAGCGTATTTTTAAGGCATTTTTAATAATTGTGATTGTATGGTAAAAGCGCCGTGTGAGAGCGTGTCAAGATAAAGTTGGTGAGAGAGAGCGTGTGAGATCTGTGAGGGTAAAAGATGATGAGGATATAATGGAAAAATATAATTATTGTTCTTTAAAGAAACTGTCGAAATTTATATCCCAATTTTAAAATAAAAAAAATTATGTTTATTTTAACTTGTCTAATTTGGAACGGAAAAGAATATAATATATTAATGATACTCATGTGATAAGGCTTTAGTAGGAGTAGGACAGGCCTCCTCCATTGCTTGTCTGCTCTCACATGCAAATTTGGCCAAATTTTGGAACTTAGCTTTTTGTGAGAAGGGAGAAGGTTGGACGGACCACTTGGTACTCATATAATACTACTAATTTCAAAGAAAAGATATTCATATATCTTATTCCCCGCCTCCCCATACATGAAGTTAATAAAATAAACATCGTAAATAAAATATAATATATTTTGATATAAATTATTCGTAAGAGTCGTATTTTAAAAAAGAATGAAAAGTCTACAAAAATAAATATAATATATTTTTGTTAAATTATTCATAAATTTTTTTTTTT
>JANIEQ010000085.1:0-22136 GCA_024708375.1 Oxalis stricta | reverse complement strand
TATTTTTATTCCATTTTCTCATCTTATTGTTTAGATTATGAGTTTAATATTATATATTGACGACATGCAAACTAATGTTTTTCTAGGAGAAGAAAATATTATTATTGGGAAATAGACATATATAGAGAGAACATGTTTCAACCAAACATGTTTGATAGTCCTCAAATGTTTGATATGGGGAGAGACGATGAATACGAAACGAAATCTGGCGCCGATACTATGGATATTCCGTCCGGTGACGATCAAGATCCAAGCCAACGGCCAAAAAAGAAGCGTTACCATCGCCATACCCAACATCAAATCCAAAGTTGGAAGCGTAAGAAGTTTATTTATTTAATTTTTTATAAAAGTATAATTAATTAAGCTCTAGTTCTAACAGTTGAGTAAGTACATTTTTTTGTTATGTTTCAGTTTCTTCAAGGAATGTCCACATCCTGATGATAAGGAAAGGAAAGAACTAAGCCGTGAGCTAGGGTTAGAGCCACTACAAATCAAATTTTGGTTCCAAAAATAAGAGAACCCAAATGAAGGTAACCGTTCTTTAATTAATTAACTAACTAATATATACCTGCCAAAAATAATTACTAAATAAGACATTCAAAGCCCATCTAAATAATATGATGATTTTTTCCCCTAATCATGTATATCTAAACTGATTTTCTTATAATGAATGTATATATAGATCCATCGCCGTGCGACTTGAATATAGTGTTATTTAATTCGTCTTTAGGTACTAATGTTATGTCTGGGCCGTCTTTTACATTTTGGAGGACCACGGCGAATTAAAATATAGGTTTCTTATCGTTTGAATTTTTTTTCATCCGAACATTTTCTGAAACAATTCGTCAATCAAATTATCTAAAATTAATTTATTTTATCAAATTGTTCTCTAAACTTCAAAAAAATAAAGTTCAAATTGTTCTCTAATCTTAAAAAAAATAAAAGCTCATTGTTTCTCAAAACATTTTGAGAGCCAGAACAAAAATTAAAACATGAACTTATGTTTTGGGAGCCCCAACAAAAAATTAAAACATGAGCTCAATTATTCTTCCTTCATCTTTATGAATCAATTTCAAATTATCAGTAGCTCCGTACATTTCTCTATAACTTTCTATATCAAGTAAATTTTGATTTCTCTTTAAAATTTTAAATATTTAAAAAATAAAATTGTAGGCCCCTTTAAAAGAGGGGCCCTGAGCAATTGCTCATGGTGCTCCCCCTCATAGCCGGCCCTGGTGTTATGCTTGGAATTTCCTGATCGAATGTCATCCAGTAATCTTATTTATTTATGTAAATGCTCAATTAGCACATTAATTAATCTGTTTTGCTTAATTTCAGTCTCATCATGAACGCAGTGAGAATCAAATTTTGAAGTCCGAGAATGAGAAACTCCGAGCCGAAAACAACAGGTATAAGGAAGCTCTTAACAATGCCTCTTGCCCCAATTGCGGAGGACCAGCCGCTATTGGTGAAATGTCTTTCGACGAGCAACATCTAAGGATCGAGAATGCTCGCCTAAAAGAAGAGGTATTCAATATTGTAACACTAATATCAAACTATACTTCGCCTTAAAATAGTTGTCAATTTTTTACGACAGAATAATATAAATGATATTCACTAATATCATTTAATGTTGTTCTGAAAGATTGATAGGATATCTACCATTGCTGCAAAATACGCTGGAAAGTCCTCTGTCTTCATTTTCTCAACATCTACCTTCACGAAATTCATCACTCGGACATCTCGGATCCGGAAATTTCAATATTGGACAAACTCACTGGCTTGGTAGGTGAAATGAACGTCTACGGAGCAGGGGACCTTCTCAGGTCAGTATCAGGGCCTACTGAGGCAGATAAGCCAATAGTTGTGGAGCTAGCTGTTGCAGCAATGGAAGAGCTTCTTAAAATGGCAAAAGCTGGAGAACCCTTGTGGGTTTCGTGGGAAGAACATTTCCAGTACTACTCATGAAGTACTATGTGAAGAGGAATATTCTAGAACTTTCCCAAGAGGAAATATCGGAGCGAAATCTCTAGGCCTAAGATCCGAAGCTTCAAGAGAATCAGCAGTTGTCATCATGAATCATATGAAACTTGTTGAGACACTCATGGATGTGGTAAGGTTTCATAATTAATATTGCTTAGTATTTTTTAGTTTATTTTATTAATGTTCTTAATTCCTGTTAACTATATATATGCTTGGAGTTACATACTATTGAGTATATGACTTAAGCTGTTCAGTCGTTTTTCAGAATAAATGGTCAAGAGTGTTCTGTGGAATCGTATCAAGAGCAATGACCCTTGAAGTCTTATCAACTGGTGTAGCAGGAAACTACAATGGAGCCTTACAAGTGGTAATTAAATTTAATTATATATTCTGACGTTATTTATATGATTCTAAATATGCAAATCCCTAATTTGAAATTACCATATAGAGATACCGGTCAATCGTAGCACATCCTAGAGATCGTATCAAATTCCTAATTCACGGAAATTGATTTGACCTGTAATTAGGTAGTTTAGATCAATCTCGACAAGAAATTGATTCAACTTGTCATTAATGTTTCATTTTGGCATATTATAGCATAAGTCATTGTGAATGTTTGGATGAATTAACTTTGCTAGTTAAAGTAATTAACGTAATGATTCGTTAATTACAGATGACAGCGGAGTTGCAACTCCCTTCACCACTTGTTCCGACACGTGAGAATTACTTTGTAAGATATTGCAAGCAACATAGTGACGGAATTTGGGCAGTGGTTGACGTTTCTTTGGACAATTTGACCCCTAGCTCTAATCCGTCAAGGAGCCAAGAAGGCCATCTGGCTGTTTGATCCAAGAACTGCCCAATGGTTACTCAAAGGTATACATAACATAAATATAATATTCCAATCAATATTTGTGTGATTGTGTGCCTTAATATTTAATTTCATTATAGAATCTTGAATTGTTTCATTCATATATATATAGGTTACTTGGGTGGAACATGTGGAGGTGGACGATAGATCCGTTCACAACATATACAAACCATTGGTTTCTTCAGGCCTTGCTTTTGGAGCAAAACGTTGGGTTGCCACGTTGGATCGACAATGTGAACGCCTAGCTAGCTCAATGGCCGTTAACATTCCGGCAGGAGATCTTTACGGTAATAAATACAGTAATTCATAGACTTAATGAACAATATGATCATAATAATTATTAATTAGTTGAAATTATGATTAATGCAGTAATTACAAGCTCAGAAGGCAGGAAGAGTATGCTGAAACTTGCTGAAAGGATGGTGACAAGTTTCTCGACAGGAGTTGGGGCTTCAACGGCACACGCATGGACGACTTTATCAGCGACGGGATCTGATGATGTCAGGGTGATGACCAGGAAATGTATGGACGATCCTGGCAGGCCTCCAGGGATTGTTCTAAGTGCTGCCACTTCCTTCTGGATTCCTGTTCCTCCAAACAGGGTTTTCGATTTTCTCCGTGATGAGAACTCTAGGAATGAGGTACACATATTAACTCTTCTCTGCTTTCGATCTTCATTGCGGCATTTCATCGAGCACTTTCAAAAAACTACAAATTCTTCTTAAAGTATTGCTATCCTAGGATAAGGTCTTGTTCTGATTCTTAGAGGGACCTAAACAGCACTTCCTTGTCGACAAAACATATTCCTATTGTGTATTTTGCTTGAAATTGAAATCCTACAACTCGTTCTGCTTTCCTCTAGGAATTTACTTTTGTCATTGTCATTGATCCTTTGAATTACCTTTTAGATTTTTTCAGCCCTAAATCCTACATTTTCTTGATTATTTTTACATGATTATAAATTTTCCTATTTCCAGTGGGATATACTGTCAAACAATGGTCTAGTACAAGAAATGGCGCACATAGCTAATGGCCGTGAGCCAGGAAATTGTGTATCGTTGCTTCGCTTAAATGTAAGTTTTTAAATTTATGTAATTGAATATTATCACATCACTTGTAATTCACTTTCATATATGTGATTCTAAATTTAATAATTTGTAGAGTACAAATTCAAACCAAAGCAACATGCTTATCCTACAAGAGAGTTGCACGGATTCAACTGGCTCATATGTGATCTATGCTCCAGTCGATATTGTTGCGATGAATGTCGTCTTAAGTGGCGGCGACCCTGACTATGTGGCGCTTCTGCCATCGGGTTTTGCAATACTTCCTGACGGACCACCACAGAGTAGTGGTTGGAAACATTGTTGATGTTGGTTCCGGTGGCTCCTTGCTCACTGTTGCATTTCAAATACTAGTCGACTCAGTTCCGACGGCTAAACTTTCTCTAGGATCAGTTGCGACGGTTAACAGCTTAATTAAGTGTACTGTAGAAAGAATCAAGGCAGCCGTTATCTGCGACAACGCGGCATAACCGAAAAATTAGGAGTGGAAATGAAGGAAGAACATGAATGAATAATGAAATCGGATAAAATCGAGTCAAATAAGATTTATTGACTCGATTTAGCCGAATTCATATTTCATATTCTTTTCATTCTACCCCCCCCAAAATCATGACATAGGTAAGGAAGTTAATTTGTTTACTCTAGTTATTATACACTTATTGTGGTGTTTTATATAGTCGATAAATCTAGCGATGACTTTGTAACTTTTTCGTAGCTATAGTTCTAATGTTTTTAGTGCTCTACTATAGAGCGGAACTGTTTAAGCTCATAGCTCATTAGAAAGGAAAACAATATTATTTGGTTCGTGTTTTTGTAGCTATATTATAATAAGATTAGTTGAAAGAATGGATAGAATATATATATGATAATGAAATTGTCGTAGTGATTAATCAATTTATAATTATATATATTTCCAAAAAAACATTATAATTATATATATCCTCGAATTGTAGACAAATAATATGGATTCGGTTTAACTTACTGTATGATTTCTTGAGAATCAATTTACTTTTTTTTGGAAGTTAAATCTATTTACTTGTATGATAAGCAACACGCCGAGTTTTTATTAATTTTCCACAAATGGAAGCGAGAGCAGGTAAGAAATTAGATATTATCCACATCGAACTGGTATTTGTTTACAATCTAAAATATCCATTTTGGTCCAAAAAATTATTGTTAGTCCTCCAATTTTATAAACATTCTAAATTTAGATTTAGATAGTCTCTATCTTGTAATTTATGCATGGTATTTTGATATTCACACTACGTACAATCATCTTTGTATATACAATAAGTGCCAATTGCTAAACATAAGATTACGATAAAATCAACCAACTTGTTAACCGAGTGGTTATCCGGATGGACTTTCAACCTGAAAGTCGAGCTGTATCAACTCCTCCATGGACTCAACCGTAGAAATCGACTTTGCTCATAAATATTTTCATTAACTCATAAGTAAACTCCATATCCCATACAACATGAAGAAAAAACAATTTGGTGGCATTAATAATACATTGCAAGTTTGTGAAAATGACGACTAGTACTCCTTTTTTTTGAATAAGCTACTAGTCAGCACAAGCATGGACAGTAGCTAACTTCGAAGCCCTGGCCTTCATTATTTGGAACAGGTTTGACCACCACCACTCTGAAGCTAAGTAAGATCTCCCTTAGTTAGCTATCTCATGGAACTCGTGCTACTTGCGTGTTTTGCTTGTTTGTATAAATTAAAACCATCACGTTTTATATAGTTACGAAAAAGAAAGACTAACTAATTACGGAGTAGATGTTTTGTGGTTCTAGATGTGTATAGTACACTGGATAATTACGGGTAGATGTTTTGTGGTTCTATGATAGTTGAGATATGAATTTGCTTATAAATGCTGGTGTGTGTGATGTGATGATGTACGACGGTTATATCAGCCACAAACTAAACTTCTTGATAAAATCCAAGCAAAGTTCATCCAAAACGAGATAAAAGAAAGCAATTGATTTAAAAAAAAAATGTTTTTCTTCTATAAATAATTTTCCATGGAACAACAAAAACCATGACCTAAACACAAAGTCTTAACTCTGAATCTCATGAAAATAGTCCAGTGGTGGTGTGTTCCCACCTCAAATAATGGTAGATCGAAGGTTTCGAGTCAAGGCAAGTACACGCACTAATTTATAACTATTAAAAAAAAAAAAGTCACTTAACTCTGAACCGCACCTTACTATGAATCATTCTTATGCACTCTTTAATATCTAATTCAACATAATAAAAACATGATTCACATGTTTATCAGGAGGAGGAGTGTACAACTTTAACACATAAAAAAGAAATTAAATAGGAGTTTACAACAAAGATATGGCTCGGATTAGGTTATGATTTTCCGAAAAATTATAAATGTATTATGTATTAAATAAACGTGAACATTTGTACAAGATTTGTGAAACGGGTGAACATTTGTGGTATGACCGGATTTCCCATTGCCGGTCATACTCCCCTAATGACGATGATTAACACAAAACCTTGAACCGGCAATGGGAATGCCATTGCGTCAAAGCTTTTTTTTTTTTTTTTGCTTTTGCTCTTTGTATTATGTATTATGTAGTAATTTTTTTTTTTGTTTTGATTCAAGACCGGCAATGCCATTGCCGGTCATAGCATCATAATTAACTTCCCTAAATACCGATTAGTAAGACCGGCAATACCAAATCCGGTCCGACTTAATGATGTTCACCTCCGCTTGCTTATCGTACACAAAAATAGCGCACCCTATGATTTTCGCCTCCCTCCCTAAAGTTAAAGGAGTTCGAATTCGAGTTTGAAATATGGGAAAAAAACCTTCCTCTCACGTAGATAACTTTCTTTTACAGTTCTACAAATATTGTACTAAGCAGTGAAATAGAATTATTATAGTTATGATTTTATTTAAATTGTTCGTAAGATGGAACAATAAATTTATACGTCCTATCAGAAGAGACATTTATTTTCATCTATCTTCAGTATATTTAATACTAGTGTATTTAATCTGTTAATTCTTTAGTAATTTTGTAAGTTCTAGGGCTAAATCTTTATAGATAAATCTGAAATGAAGACCTAACGCATGTGTAATTTTATAAGTTAAAATCTACTATAATTCCATGCCTTTGCAAATTAGTAGATGTGTCAAAAATATTTCCCTTCTGACGAAGCATGAGTTTGTCATTTTCTGAGAACTATAAATTGTTCACACATTTATTAAATGTCAATTTGTCACTTATAAATAGGCACTCAATAAGAACTACTTACCATATCAAACAATACATTACACTCCAAAAAAAAAAAAAAAGGAACAAAATCAAACAATACTCACTTCAAAAAAGAAAAAAAAGAAATCAAACAATATTTCTCTCTTCAAAAGAAAAAAAGCTCAAATGAACATTATATATTTCTAAGTTATGGCTTGCAATATTAAAAATGCTTTTATTACATCCCATTTGGGTACAAAAAGGATTAATTGTAGTGGCACAAACATAGTTTGTACACTACAAGTTCCACGTAAGTGTCCGACGACCGCCGTTACTGAGACTATGATCAAGTTCATCTCAAGCTAGACCATCATGGGAGAAGCAAGTCCAAATCAAAGATCGGGTAATCGAGAATGGAAAGTTCGACAAGTTTGGAGGGAAGTTTGTCCCTGAAACCCTAATCGCTAGTTTAAACCAACTCGAAGCGAATTCAACTTGGTTTTGAATGATTCGAATTCCAGGTAGCTAGCTAAGTTTATTTTGATTATTCTCATGAGATTAATAACTCTTTCTATATACGTAACATACTTCCTCCGTCTCTAAATACATGATGAATTATGTTTTTAAGCCATATGAACATGTACTCAATAAAGAGATGTTAAATAAATGACAAAAGTAATCATTTGGTCTCTCATTTCAAACATCTATGAACTACTTAGTCCCTCCAAACATAAATCGAACTAAATTGTCCCTCAAACGTTAACTTTTGAACTATTTAGTCCCTCGTTCGTTAGGGTACGTTAAGTTTGGCCCAGATGTCAATTTTAGCCAATCATAACTTGACACGTATACATGACGATGTATAAATTTACAGACTAGACTTTAGTTTTAAATCGAACCGGACCGAAATCGAACCAAAATTAAACCGATAATCTGTAAAAATCATTAGTCTTCCCTTCCAACACAGAACACGATCTAGATCAACCAAACTGACATATAATCATCGTTGTCAAGTAAACCCCAAGTTCATTCTTACGAATATGCGGACGGACTGAGCGAGTATCATTAGCCATAACCAATCATTCATTCAAATAGAAAAGTAGTGAATATAATAATTCAATAAAAAAAAAAAAATCCCTCTCCTTACGGGCAGCTCTTTCCTGCTCCATTTTTTCAATGGCGCGAGCACGACGAGTTTGGTGGGCATTGGGTTCATTAGGGTTTCCGGCATCATTACTATGGTTGCGTTGCAACCAAGCTTTGAACTTCCTTAGCTTTTTTAATGTGGTGCGCTTTAACTTTCTTCAAGACCTTGCACTTCCGCTTAAGAGTGACCCTCTTGCTTGCTTGCTTTTGCTCTCTTTGAGATTCAATCAATCACACACAAAATCAAAGAAGATAAATTAATTACTTCAAATAAAAAACTCTCTGTGGGATACGAATTGAAAATTTGGCTTACTTTTGCTTTCGCTTCCCCATCTTTGATTGTTTCGTCGCCAAGAAAAGTTGCGGGATGGTTTGGGTTTAGGGTTTTTGTTAGTAATTAGGAGGCTAATTCGAATCGGAGTTGTGGTTCTTCCGATGGTTCTGTTTTGGCTCTGGTTGTGTGGTTGGATGAGTTTTCTTTAAGTGGATTCCCCCTACTTTCTCCAGATCGGCCGTCACTCTTCTTCTCGGCACGCCGCCGCTTCCGTCGCTCCCATCGTTCACCTTTGCCGATGGTCTTCTTGGGTCTCGATTGCTTGCCTTCGCCGTCGTAATCTTCCTCGTTCGGATCTCTCTTGGCCGCTCCTGTCTCTTGTAGGCCTCCGCCACTCTTTGCTTCTTCTTCGACGTCTCCTCCCTCTTGTTGTCTCTATCTCTCTGCCGATGGTGTTTTGTTGGAAGAGAAGACTAATGATTTTACAATTTCGGTTTAATTTCGGTTCGATTTCGGTCGGTTCGATTTAAAACAAAGTCTAGCTGTAATTTCTTTACACGTCATGTACACGTGTCAAGTTATGATTGGCTAAAATTGACACCTCGGCCAAACTTAACGACTCTAACGGACAAGGGACTAAGTAGTTCAAAAGTTAACGTTTGAGGGACAATTTAGTTCGATTTATATTTGGAGGGACTAAGTAGTTTAGAAATGTTTGAAACATGGACCAAATGGTTACTTTTGCCTTAAAATAAATATATTTTCATACGAATTAAATTATGGTTCTAGTAATAAATAATGTTCATGTAATAAGAATTAAATTATCTATATATATATCCAAAAAACTCAAATATGCTTTTTATCTTATAGATGGAGCTTGAAACAGCATTAAGAGAATATGTTGGAAGAGAGACACCTTTATATCTAGCTGAGAGGCTTACAAATTATCACAAAGAAAAGAATGGAGGAAAAGGGCCAGAGATTTACTTGAAAAGAGAGGATCTTAACCACGGCGGAGCACATAAAATCAACAACGCCCTTGCACAAGTGATGATCGCCAAAAGATTAGGCCGGAGTCATATAGTCGTAGCGACTGGGGCAGGGCAGCACGGCGTTGCAACAGCGGCAGGGTGTGCGAAACTTGGTCTTGATTGTACTATCTTCATGGGATTCACAGATATGGAGAAACAAGCTTTTAATGTCAACCAAATGCTTTTACTCGGTGCTCAGGTAAATATTGTACGATGTACATTATAGTTATACAAAAATTGACAGTTATTTTTGGATGGAAATAGTTATACTTTTAATAGATCGACTAAAAAGAAATTTTATAAAAAAAAATTAAATTGAAAAGGCCATGACATGTTATATATTTCATTGTGATGATAGGTTAAGGTTGTTGATGGAAATTTCAAAGAAGCATCTTCCGAAGCAATAAGAGCTTGGGTAGGAAACTTATATAGCTCCTATTACTTGAAGGGGACGGTAGTGGGCCCACATCCATGTCCGATGATGGTTAGAGAGTTCCAATCGGTGATCGGAAAAGAGACAAGAAAGCAAGCAATGGAGAAATGGGGAGGGAAGCCCGATGTATTGCTTGCTTGTGTGGGAGTGGTTCCAATGCATTAGGTCTATTCCATGAGTTCATAAATGACAACGACGTTAGATTGATCGGCATTGAAGCTGCCGGATTCAGCTTGGATAGTGGCAAACATTCTGCGACTTTAACAAAAGGAGACGTCGGTGTCTACCATGGAACTATGAGTTATTTGTTGCAAGATGAAGGTCAAATACTCGTGCCACACTCAATTGGTGTAGGGTAAGTAAGCATAGCAACATTATCCAAATAATTTATTCTTAAATTCCTTTTCATATACTGGTTTTTTTTTTTTTTTTTTTTAAATCTTTAAGTTTCATATACAATAATAAAATAAAATAAGCAACAAAAATAGAAAAGGAAAATTATCACTTAATTTTCAAATGGTGGGTGCCTAAAGTATGAGTAATAATGATAGATGAGTACTAGAGGGGGAACATCTCACATCTTGGACTAGAAAAGCAATGAGACATACCTAAAATTTTTCCTCTTTTAATTTTGAATTTGTGACAAGTGTTACGACATTTTTCAATAAATTACATAAATATGTTGGGAATAAACGTCTTCCCCGAACTTAGTTACGGTTAGCAAACCGATATAGAAGATTCATCTAAGTGAAGACTATAGAACATACACACTTAACCAACCGATCATCAAGTTACGTTGAGTCTTGTGAGCGGAATTATAGCAAAGATCGGAGCTATACGACAACGGTATGTAACCCGAAATAATGCAAGCAATAATAAAAGAAGACACGATATTTAACGTGGTTCACCCTCGAATTAGGGCTACGTCCACGAACAGGGCTAGGCCGGAAAAATCACTAGTAGAAAAGTATACAATCTTATTTTTCTACTATTTACTCTCTCACTGTGAAGTATCGTAATTAAGCTATCTAATTACGGAACCTATTACACCTCGCTCACTCTTTTCTCTCAAGAGTATATTACGAAAAACTCTCTCTCTTTCTTTGTTTCTCTTTTGCCCTCTCTTTGTTTTTCTCTCTGTGGTGTGTCTCGTGAAGTGAAACTCCATGCTTATTTATAGGCAGAGTTACTGCCTTCATCTACCTAACTTTGCATGCAGAATCTTCACCTAACTCTCACATCGAGCTCACTAACTCCTTGTAAGTCTATTTTTCCTTTTTTTTTTTCCTTTTGACTTTTCAAAGTTGGCTTTGTTTTGGACTGCCTAACTCATCAAAATACTTATATTCTAGCCATAAAATTTAGTCCTGACGTAACGGGAACCGTTCAAACGTAAACTGCGAGGTTAGAGTATCTGGAGTTGGGCCGAGAGATCGGTTTTCTTAAAGATACAAAACGTGGAGAGTTACGGTACGACAGACAAGGATGATGTAGATGGTATGTAATTTAATTATTTAATTCTTGTTTAATTAATTTTTTAACTTACTTAAAACTCTGATCACTAATTAATTAATTTGCTTGTATTGTAGCATACAGAAGATTAAGCAGATTAAGGAAGGAATAATTCCAGCTTTGGAGTCATCTCATGCATTGGCATTTCTGGATAAACTATGTCCTACTTTAAGCAATGATTCTAAGGTTGTCGTTTATTTGAGCGGTCGAGGGAGAGAAAGATGCTTCTACGGTATTACAATACCATGTTTGAACAATGAAGTGCAGGCATTAGGCAAATCGACTTAGGAGTGTGAGACCCACCTTGGGGATATAGTGCTTGAACAATAGTGCGAGGCATTAGGCAAATTTGGTGCGCTAAAGCTCCCGACTTAGGAGTGTGAGTCCCACCTTGAGGATATAGTGGAGGTTTGGGAGGATGTCGCGGCATACGGTTCAATTAAATTATTTGATGTTAATTGATAGTTGTATGTAAATTGGAAAATGAGGAAAGCATGTAAAATCTATATTAAATGCTGTTATGTTGAGTGATAGTTGTTCGGAGGGATTAACGGCGTTGTTTGGACGCTAAAGTGAATCGTTGGAATGATTCGAGGGATTTGCGCTTCGGGGAATGAGGTTAAGGTATCACATCTTCTATTTGCGAGATGATAGTCTTGCCTTCATGAAAGCGGCTAAATCCAATTGTGTTCAATTTTTGGAGGTTTTGGAGCGGTATAAGAAGGTTGTGGGTCGGGCGCGTTAACTTTAGCAAATCGAGGTGTGTTCTTCGGCAAAAATCTGTCGGTGAGAGGCAAGAGATGCCTTCAGAAACAAAGCTGGGCATTCATAAGCTAGCTGGAGGATAGTACTTACCTAGAGTGCACCAGATAATCATTGGTAGGAAGAAGCGGGTTACCTTTGAGTACCGAGGCAGTGAAGAATAAGGTGGCGAATTTGAAGGGTAAAGGTATTGACAAACCTGGGAGAAAGTGCCCTCGATTAAAGTAGTGTTACAATCGGTGCCTATCTTCGCGATGTCTTTATTCAAGCTGCAGTGGGATTTTGTGAAAGTCTTGAAGGGTATTGCGCAAGTTTTTACGGGAGGCGAATGAGGGCAAGAGGAAGATTCATTGGGTGGCTTAGGAGCTGTTTGTGTGAAAAGCAACTCGATTGAGGATTAGGGTTGAGAAACCTTGAAGCCTATAACCAGCGCCTACTTAGCCAAACGGGGGATGGCGTATCATGGAAAATCCTGAGTTGTTGATGGCTAGAGTTTTACGGGATAAATACTTTAAGAGGACACATTTTCTAAAAGCTCCATATGGTCGGGCATCCGTCGGACATTTGGCGTGAAATTTCTGGTTCTAGAGGAAATGCTAGCTGGTGGGGGCGGGTGGAGGATTGGGAATGGAGATGATGTCTTCGTGTACTGGGACGAAGTGGATTAAAAACCTTCAGGACTTGAGCATACCATACGGTGTGTAAGGCGATATGAATATGCGTGTTCATAGCCTTTTTTATTATCATACAAGGAAATGGAAACATGAGAAGTTGCATGAGTTATTTCGGAGACGTGCTGAGCAATTTCCGGTACTCCAATTGTGCAAGGGATTTGGGGATCGTGATAAACGTGAGTTGGTGTCTTGCACGGGGCGGCTTGATGCTACGTACGCTCGGGATACTATGTTGCCGGGGCTTGAAGGGAACGGTTGGATCGGCGAGGCTTAGTAGTGGGGTTCCACGACATTGGCAAACTTTGTGGAGGATGCGGTTACCGCCAAGTTGGCTGAAATTCTTCGCTTAGGAAATACGCAGAGGACTCTTAGGGACGAGGGATAACTTTGAATTATCGAGGTATGAATCTGCTTAGTCTCATTGTGAAGTGTCTTTGTGATGAGGCGAGAAACTATTTCGCATACCTACTTAAAGAATGCGAAATTTGAGCTATCTCGGTATGGAGACATTTGAATTTGGATGTGATGTGTCATAATAATGCTTGTGAGTTTACTTGGTGGCTAAATGATTTATTTTCCATGTTAACAAATGAACAACTATGCACTTTTATTGGGGGCCTAGTTGGAGGATGTGGTATGATCGAAATAGGACTATCTTTGAGGCGAGTATGTGAGAGGGAGATGAGAGCGGCTGATGTAGTCCCGCCACTTTGGTTGAATGAGAACAGGTTGCTATCTGTAATCAGTATGTGAGAACGGTCGGGATGAATAGTGTACATGCTTGTAGAGAAATGAAAGGCACCTGAGGTTGGGTGTGCTAAAGCTGAATTTTGATGCATCCTATGTTTATGGTGCAACGGGCAACAGGTTTGGCTTCATTGTTTGAGATTCGGATGGAAAGGTTATGCATGCTGTGTCCGGGAAGGTGGGACCTGCTGAGGATGCTCTATGAAACTATTGCTGCCTACCAAGCGATCTCATGGGCGGTAAGCATGGGAGTGGAGCACATAATCCTAGAAGGGGATTGTTAGTTCTTGATAAGTAGATTGACTCAACGGAGAAGGAGCTGTGCAGGTTGTGGATTGCTTACTAGGAAGAAATCAAAGTGCTGGCAAGGGAGTTTTACATCTTGTTCATTTCGGTTTGTTAAACGACATGGCAATGACACGTACCTTACCTTCCGCTATAGACTCGAAATATGTCGTTAGTTTGCTTTACCTTTAATTCTCTATAGTACAATGTAGTCCGTTGTAAGTCCTCTTATGAACGATCTCTAATATATGATAACCATCAATTTCTCAAAAAAAAATTATTCAACCGTCCAACGTACCAAATGACAAAAACTATTCTACGATCTTATCAATGGTAGTTGGTTGACGGTTGATTCGGGGGTTCGAGTTGAAGTCTGAAAATGATGAAACCGATGTATATTTGAAAGAACCTTTATTGAACCTCACTTTGGAGAAAGTATTGTTACGAGCGTACAGGGCATTGGGTTGGTGGTGGTAATGGCGACTTCTTTCATTTCCTTTCCATTTCGGAGGAGTATGGGTGTGTATAGTACTGTTGCGGATGCTCTTGTATTATGCCTTTATAGCCTCTCAGTGTAATAACGACATGTGATCTTCTGATTCCAAGCTCCTCCGTCTGCATTTGAGGATCACGTCTGACTGGTTTCTACCTTAGATTCTTTGCTTTGGAACTGTGTTGATTAGAGTTTCTGGATTACTGTGATGCCATGTGACCTTTAGTGAGAATCATTTTGCCTTGAAACTTATGAAGAAATTGGCGGATATATATTTCGCAAGGGGTTCTAAGCGTCTTAGAATCGGTTTTCTCTATGACTCCTCGTCGGTTAGCTTTGTGGAAGTCTCGAGCGGGGAGCCCACACCTCGGCGTCTCAGGTGCGGTCCTATTGCGTTGGGTTAGGGCGGGACCTATGAATGGTCGTACTTACGGGTGTGTATTGAGTTATCGATTAGGTGTGTTGGCTGTTCGGGTGTCCTTGTCTGTTGCCACTGTATCCCGGGGTTTTGAAGGAGGCTCCTTTGGCGATCATGCGAGTGTCATCATTGGATTTCCGATTGGCATCGAAAATCGACGTAACCTTGTTCGTGACACTCTCTTGAACATTTGCTTCCGCGTGGGTATTTCGGGAAATGAGGTGGATATCGGTTTGGTTGATGGTCATGACGGACCCCTACGCCTACAGGGACATCTTGCTCTCTATTCTTGGGATAGGGGGCTCGACGTATGTTTTGATTTAGTGGGGTCTTCTCCTTTGACCTGGATCCAGAATGGCTGACTTTGTCCACTGGACGTGTGGTGGAGGAAGGCGCTCGGCGCAAAGTGTGTCAAGTACTAGAGTTCGTGTACAGCGAAGGGTTATGGTTTTTACTCTTCTCTTTCTCATCTTTCAGGTGAATTGGAGGCGGAGTCTTGTTACATTGCTCAAGCGGTTTGGGGAATTCTCCTTGACTCGGGATGTTGGGGCACGAGCCTCTATCCATATTTTCATTAGGATATATTTTGCTATTGTTAAAGGAGTGGACGCCCGAGATAGTATCTCGGATTGTAATGTCCTGCTCATAATAATAATAATTAATAATAATAATAATAATAATTGATATCTTTGAAAGCTTGAAGTACTAAAACAACAAGAGTGGGTGAATGATTAATGTTTTTTAATGCTTTCATACATAAATAATGTGGACATAATTTTGACACCTATTAGATACTTGGCTATAATAGTATTAGGAGCTAACTAATCCAATAATGTCATCGAAATTAACAAAAACCTACCGATGGAAAGCTAATTTCTGGTTAATTGTGTACTAGTGAAAGAACATATATACTATATTTCTAGTCATAAGTGATTAGGAAACAAACAATTCCCGTTCTTTCCTCCTTAAATTTATTTGACTTAATTACTTTCTCAATATGCTATATAGCTTATAACCTATTCCCCAATGCGATCGATCGAGTTTTGTCAAAGCCACCACACCGAGGACTTGTTCACTGTCCGCCCATAATCTCTCGATTCGGCTCTCTCTAGCTATTCTAGGTTCTAAAATGTCCACACTAATTTTAAAATGGTCATTAACTTATTATAAACACAACAAATTAAACAAATATTCTTGGATTGCATATAATTTGGAATAATAAATACTTAATCGAAATCAACTTATTTAATTTTATTAATTTTGAATGAATTTAATGTAGATTAATTAATTACAACCTCGAATCAATATCCTGCTAGCTTCAATCGTCTTCTTCACCAGTATAATCTTGTACGTCTATATGCTTGTCTCTATATTTTATTTGTGGCAAGACGACAATCGGATTCATGGCATATGCATGATTTGAGACTCTATATATTTAAAATCTAATTTTCTAACCTTTTTCAATTAAATTTCAACTAATAGCTTGAACTACAAATGTCTAAATCGATCGATGTTTTGATAGTTGGAAAGTTGAGACCTACAACTTTCATGAATAAATTCGAGATTGTTTCGACATGTGTCGAACTCATAATTTCGATCAAACTTTGATGACTGAAATTGAATGATTATTGAGAAAATTTCGATGCCAATCATTATAAGTTTAAATATGTCGCGGTCGACCACATTAATAATATTCAGTGCCTTTTCAGTACATATCTTTTTCTAACATGATTCGAATCAATATCATTAATGTCTTAAAATATAATCTGTTTACTTAATTAGTGAAACCAAATATTCCATCAATGTAACATCATCTTTCAATTCTCAAATCCATGCACAAATGTAGGCACTATGAAATGATAACTAAAGAATAAATCTCATCTGTAAGATAATAAAAATTAAGCCCATATATATCTAGGTATATTGGCTAAGGCCTTTTGATTAGATCCATAATTTCCCTTCACCAAATTGGCAAATTGCAATGATTTGCAGCAAAATTGGAAAAACAAAATAAATGAAAGTGCTCTAATTAGTGAACATAGTCAGTCTTTTACGTAAGAACAACAGTATATGTATCTGGCTTGTCCCAAGAAAGCTGAAAGTCCCCCTCCCCCTCTCTTCCCCCTGTTCCCAAAAACGTTTTACTACAAACTAAAAGAACCCTATAGGTAAGACCTAAATTGCACTGATATATAGTAACACATTCTCGATTAACAATCAGTTTTTCATTCTCCCAAAATAAATTCTTATATATGGTTTATTACGTCAAAAATATAATATACATTGAAATCATTTCAATATATGTGGCACACTTAATTATGATTTAAATGAAGAAGGTGAAAATAGATATTAATTTGTCATAAAATTTGACCTAAATATTCAACTATATATTTTTCTACTGAAATGTAAAAAGTGAATGCTGCCGTAGAAGGCATTGGACGCTATGAACTTTTGGATGGAGATACATATACATGTGGTCATTAATTAACGGACACTGGTTACGTAACGTAATTGAAAAGCAGTGAAAAATAAATACTGTTGACTTCAAAATAATATATATACACTATGATTAGTTAAAATAAATAAATTAAGACGATATGTGTTCGTTGTGGCACACTGTCATATACTATATATGTAATAGAAACCTAGATCACAAAATGACATCATATATGCAGCCTTAATTTTAATAGCCCTGATACATTCTACATATTACATCAAGAAAAAAATTCTACATAGTTAGTTTTTGGTATTCCAAAGCTTCGTGTGGTTGTGATTATAAAAAAGAAGATCTCCCGCTACTTGTATTTACTTATATGTATACTGCTTGAATACAAAATAAACATTACCTATATAATTTACACTTGACATATTTCCTATCAAATATTTGATTTAGAAAAATAAAAACAGTCTGTATTCTCCTAAATACTAGAAAATATATATGTGCATGACAAGAAAGAGATAGAGATAGCTTCTTCTTTTTAATGCAAAGAAAGAGAGTAGAGATGTTTTATTTTTTTTTGAAGCTCAAGATAGAGAGATTATGTTACGGTTGTTGGCTATAATAAGTTTTGTTTGTTCGTCCATACATTTTTCCTTTTCTTTTACAATATAGTATAGGTTAAAACAGTGCATTCAATCCACCCGAAAAAAATTAACAGTACATTCAATTTATACAACAAGCTAGCTAGCCATACGTACCTTTAATATTATCGCATTTTTTAATTTTTTAAAACTGTTGAAGCATTTCTTGAAGATAGTATTACATACGTCTCTGAATAATAGATGTCGTTTTATTTTTTTAATTTTATTTAAAAATTAATATGTTTAATTATTATTATTATTTAGATATATGAAGTCTTTAGATGAAACTGAGAAATTAAAAGATATTTGAGAAGAAGATTATTTCCTCATGCAATGTATAACAAAACTCTGAGACCATAATAATAATAATAAAAAACCTCTTAAACTGGAGAATTCTGTTGTTTTGAGAAATTAAAAGACACCCTTTGGGATTTGAAGTCAACGTTTTCACTACACGACAGTATATCTCCCCAACTGGCAACTAGGTTTTGTTTGTTGTCAAATTGTTCATGAACATCATTAGCTTAATTTCATCTTAAGCAAATGCTGATTTAAGATCTTTATTGGGATTAACTAATCACTGAGCGCTCGCTGGCTTTCTCAAGCGCGTTGCCCATATTTACCTACTCTTAAAAAGTATCCTAAAACATGTTTTCTTCATTAAATTAATTTTGTATAATTAATTTTTTAAAATGTGGCTTCCTACTTTCAATCAGAAAAGGAAAATGGAGCAAGGCAAGGGGTCTTATTCGGTCGATGGCCTGTCTCATTTGATCCTAGGTTCTGCCAATGATGGAAATTCAGAGATCGATATAATTATATATCTGATAATATTCGAGCGAGATTTATTGTAGATCATAAATTATATTATTTTTGTTTTTATATAAATATTATTTTGTATTTTTTATATTTATATTTATTTAAAAATAGATGTATTTATTATTTATATTTAAATACATTAAACTTTTAATGAATTTAAAAAATAAAATTTTACCTATTCAAGAATCGAGGATAGTATATTGACAGAAGTTTATGTAGAAACAGGTTGAACCAACTACACTATGTTTTTTATAATAACTCAACCTGTTTCCATTAGTTATGATTACGTACCAGTAATTAATCATTATTAACAAAGTTACATATATATGGGAAAAAAAATTGCATATAATCTTTATAGATCTTGAAAAGATATATGATAGAGTTTCTCGAAATATTTTTTGGTGGGTTTTGAGGTCAAATATGGTGTCTTTAATTAATATATTATTCTTATTCATGATATGTAGGAGGCAGGTATGTGGACTAGCGTGATAGAAATAGTGGAGATACGCTGAATTTTCCAATCACCATAAGTGTACATTAAGGCTCAATCTTTGAGTCCATATCTTTTCACGTTAGTAATTGATATATTGACTCGACACATCCATGACGATATATCATGGTGCATGTTGTTTACGGATAATGTCGTCTCGATTGATGAGAGTAGAGAAGGAATAAAATGCAAAGTTAGAGTTATGGAGGGAGACCTTAGAGTCAAAAGGTTTCAGATTAAATCGTAGTAAGACAGAGTATATGCATCGCGATTTTAGTGGACAAGGAGGGAGTCAATCTAGTACCATTCAGTTGAGGGGAGTAGATGTACCAAGATGTGATAGATTCTGATATCTAGGATCTATCCTACAACAAGATGGAGAGATTGACAAGGATGTCACTCATCGCATACAAGCGGGATGAGCAAAATAGAGAAAAGCAACCGGATATCTTGTGTGATAGACATATCTCAAGTCGGCTCAAAGAGAAGTTCTATAGAACAATAACGAGACTTGCTATTCTATACGGAAGTGAATGTTGGCCGATAAAGAGACAACAAGAGCACAAGATTAAGGTTGTAGAGATGCGTATGCCGAGATGGTCGAGTGGACTTACATTAAAAGATAAGGTCCGAAATGAGACCATTAGGAGCGACCTTAAAAGTTGCACCCATAGATGAGAAGATAAGAGAGTGGCAGACTTAAATAGTTCTGACATGTGAGACGTAGACCTATAGATGCCTGTTAGAAAGTGTGAGGATATAAATATAGTGAACAAAGAGAGGAGAGGGAGGGGGAGACCTGAGCTCCATGGGAGAGGATAATTAAGAAAGATTTAAAGTTATTAGATATTTCGGAAGACTTTAGTAGGAGGGAGAGAGGAGATGGAGACTTGTATTCATGTATATGTATTTTATAAATAGTTTGATAAGACTGATAAGTTTATTTTTAGGTGTATTTGTAGGATATATATTTTAATTATATAATAGGATGAGTTTATATATATGTATATTTATGTAGATGATATTCTATATATATCACGACATGTAAATTATACATATCTTTTATCATTAAAAATTGAAAGATTTATATAATCGACTTCACGTGGTGAATTAGAAGTTTGATTATTGTGGTTGTATATATATATATATATATATGCATAAGATAGAATGGTATGCAACAACACGTGCATAAATTAATCGACAAGTTTCATAATCTTTTACTTCTAATTCCATCCATGACATCATGACCCATGAAAATGAAAATAAGTATATTTAATAATAATGACCACAAATAATTCCACACCAAGCATATCTTGGCCGGTGATTCTTGTAGTAAGAAGAATTTTCAGAAGTTTCTACACAGGGAACTTCAGCTGTGAAATTGACTAAACTTCCTAATCTCCCAATTTTCTAAGTCAATGCTTATTACTTTCCAGTAAAAAAATTTACCTGCACCATGGCTCCACCATCGAGGTTATATTAATTTGTGAGATTAGTTATGTTTGACTATATTCCATTACATTCCCTCAAAACGTGGCATAATGAAATTTATTTTGATTAATTGTTTCTAGTGTACGTTTTATAAAATTCAAGACATGTGTAAATAATTTAATTATTTTTTTGAATTTTATCTTAATAGTTAAAAATATGATTATTTTATTTATATAAATATTTATGATTTTAAAATAATAAAACTCATACATATAATTTTTATATCATTAAATTCATAATTTTCATGATGCGACACTTAAAGTAGATTTGGGGAAATAATTTACTACACATATTTTATTTACCATTTTTTATAAGAACACCTACATTTGACATTTTAACAGAGAGAACTCATATATTACAAAAGACAATATTCTCATATTAACCAATAATAATGCATTATAGTTGTAGAAATTTAAACTTGATGCAAGATTCTCTCTCTTTAATACATGCAAATGTATAGTGCATTAAAAGCTTCTCACACACAAACCCTTCAAATTCATAAATGCATTTTGAATCGTCGACTGACTGAGTGACTGAGTGTATTTGCATACTTATTCTGGCAATGCACAACTTTCTCTTGTATAGCTGCAACAGTCTCTCCACCTGCCGCTTCCTTCTTCTTCCATTTAAAATTAACCCTTCATTCATTCATCCATCCAATTCCTACAAAAAAACCAGATTCCAAAGTCTTAATATATAATCTCCTTCAATTTCAACTTCAAATTTACATAAGCTTGAGGGGTTTACTCAAAACTTAAAATCTTTCATCATTCTGAGCTGGTGAGTTTGATATCTACTTCCTATTTTTAGAGTTCTGTAAACATGTTACTTTGATTATTCTTTCAAAAAAACATGTTATTTTGCATGTGTGTTTCTTTAAGCAATTCTATTTTGCAGAAAATATATAGCATGTTTATAACGGAAGAGAATATGTAGTGAAATCTTAGCTTAAAAAATTGAAAGTACTCCTCTCCCTCTCTCTCTCTCTTAAATCCAATGGTTTTAGCACTTAACTCGAGAAAGTCTCAACACCTTTTGTTAGACCCCATAGTACTCTATTAGTCATTTTTCATCTCTATGCGCTATCTACTTCAAATCGTACCATACAAGTTTTAGTTTACCAAGAGTAATTAGGATCTTCCAACATATTAATACCAGTCAGAAAGAACGTCTTGTGAAAAAAAAAAAAAAAAAAAAAAACTCATTAGGAAAATGTTAGATTAATTAATTAGGAAACTAAACAGAACATTATTCAGAATTTTTAATTTTTTTTTTTTTTTTTTTTTAAATGATGGATAGGGTTTTGATTGAAACTAAAATCCATCGAGTTTTGTAAGAAATAACGGCAAC